>BMAW01051856.1:0-21632 GCA_019974015.1 Nephila pilipes
TCAATGTCTATAAATCACATACTTATACTGCACATTTCATTTTTTTTGCCACATAACATAAAAAATCTAGGGAGTAAATTCGTTAAATCTTCAGGTATTTCGAAAAACCTATTATTTTTTTGTACCTCAACTCTCAAATATATAAAAGCCATAAAAGCAGAACAGCTATAAGTCTCGTTTTCACAACAAGATCAGTACAACCCGAAACCTCGTAAAGCGTAAAACATCAGACCCATGCGTTGTTTGGATCCAATATTGAAGTTGTATCAAAAATATACACGTCATAAAACCTAAAGCGAATAAAAATGACCAAAGTCGAGTTACGAGAAATCCCAGTATCACCATAAATAAAGCGAAGTTTTTAAGTTAGCTCGAGACATTTACTTTAAACATTCTAAAATGTTTTATATATACGAAAAAAAGACCTTTTTTGATGAAAGTCGAAGACGTGAACATTGCTCTTATATTTTGTTTACTTGTTTTCTAAGATGCCATCATACTCGTAGAGGTTGAATTTAGTTTTGGGAGCTATTTAAGATTTACTGCCGAAGTTATAAACTAAGTTTCTTTTAGAAAAAATTAATGTAATTTTTACGATTTTTTTTTTAAAAAAATGTTAAAATGATTTTCAATTATAATATTGTGCATAAATTAGGAAAATATATTAATTTGAAAGCTCTCTTTGTTGAAGCTACTCAACAATTAATATAATCTTACTGCTTTCAAAATACAGCTTCAAAATCAAAATACGATATTCACATGAATAAGTACAGTACATTAAACAAATATCAATTTAAACTTCTTGTTCAGTAAAGAAATAAATTTTTATAACTAGTTGAAAAATATCTACCCATCGATTCGGATTTATGATAATCTTAATAAAATAATCAAATACAATCAATCACAAGACGAAACATAAGCAAATATTAATCTTCAATTCCAAGTATGTAAGAAAACCAATTAATATTGAATCCGTTAGAAATAGAACAAATTGTTATTTCCAAATGCGCATTTCAAAAACTGCATTGCAAATAATAAAATGCAAACTTAAATTATTTGATCCGCTCACGGTATTTTAGAATACATTTGCAACTTATTTAAATTTTCGAAATATAAACAATTTTTATAAAATCTTTCCATCGTTGTTCATTTGAAAGTGGCACTTTTAAATGCACTCAAGAATACTTCTAGAATATAATAAATGCAGAATGTTTTAGATGAAATATTTTAGTAAAATATAAATTATAACCAAATAATAGTCTTTTTGACAATAGTCTGCATGACGCTTTGAGAATAACAACCTATTAATGTTCTAAATTAATAACAATAATAACATTACTTAACTCTGTTGCTAGTCAAAGTTTTTCAAGTGCATTATGAATTTTAAAAAAATGGTAGGGGTGCACTATTGAAAAATACTTTACGACTTTGTCATCAGCTGGATGTAATAAATTTTTATTATAATATTGAATGTGAATATTATTATTAGTAGCTATTAATGCATATTAGTAATATGCTCACTCGTGAATAATTTAGACCGAACAAGAAAAATTAAGGAGTGCAGGTGAAGTGATCAATGTGAGCGCGATTCTAGCTATTTGAAGTTCTGGCCGCGTCAATCCAATAATGTTTTAATTCGAATTTTCGAAGGTGTTTTGCTTTAGAACTTATGCTATTTTTGTTTTCAATTTCTCAATCACCTTAATTGCATAAACAGCGATTTATTAAAACATAAGAATATGCTTAGTTTAATTTTTGTTCTCATTCTGCACTCATGGACCATAAAATTAGCGCATCAAGAAGGAGTCTTCAAATTGAAACGAAATTTTACATACGTAATGACTACTTTAATATAAGTAAATGATTAGAAAATCAAAGAAAAAGGATCAATTATTTCAGAGAAAAAGGCAAAAGAACGGAGGATTTAATACCCTGTTGAACCTCCTGTAGCGCGAATGCACGAGGCGATATGATCGGGCATTGAGACATACAAGTTCTGTATGATGTCTTGAGACATTACCTTCCATATTTACTGTAGACCTTGACACTAGTTAGTTAAAACTAGTGGAATGCTCAACTCGCCGTCCCAAATGATCCCAGATGTGCTCGATTGGAGACCAATCTGGGGAACGGGCAAGCCAAGGAATGGTAGTAACAGTGCGGAGATAGTGTTGAGACACCCTTGCCGTGGGAGGCCGAGTATTGTCTAGTTGAAAAATGGCTCTTGGGAGCCGTTGCATGAGTGGCAGCGCATGTGGTTGCAGGATGTCATAGACGTACCGCTGGGCTGTCATGGTGCCCCGGATCAATACTAGGGGTGACCATGTATTGTAGGCAATGGCACCCCATACCATCACACCAGCTGTGGGAGCGGTGTGTCGCTGTAAAGCAAAGGCAGGGTTGAGGCGTTCACCACGGGGTCTTCACACACGAACACGATTGTCATCACTGCTGAAATTGAATCTAGATTCGCTGCTAAAGACCATCTGGTTCCATTCCGCACCAGTCCAGTTTCCTCGTGCGTGGCACCACTCTAAGCGGAGGCGTCGATAGGTGGGCGTCAAGGGCAGCACACGTAATGGGCGCCGCGATCCCAAATGTTCTTCAGCCAGGCCCCTTCGTATGGTTCGAGAAGACTTTGGGGCCCCTAGTGAAGGTGCTACCTGTGCCTGGATGGCGGCCGATGAAGCAGTTGGCTGTACGCGAGCATTTCCTACGATGTGGCGGTCTTCTCGACGACTAGTCTGTCGAGGGCGTCCTGAGCCATGTCTTCGTGTAAATGTCAGATCCACTGGTCCCAACACCTCCTTACAACACAATCAGAGCGGCCTCGTTTACAAGCTACTCGCCTAGCTGGCCACCCAGCTTCCGTCATGCCGATGATTCTCCCCGTCTCAAACTGCGACTGCTACTCATGTTGTCTTCGACAACGGCGTAATGGCATGTCTACCTCAGCTCTTTCTTTGTAAACGATTCAGCACACTCAAATAAGCTTTGGTACCTGTTTTATACTCCGCGGAGAACGACGTTAAACGCCCTCTACCGGCTATACGTAATGCGCAATCACGCTGCATTTCTAATCATTTGCATATCTCTTCGACTTGTACCTTCATGCCAAGTTTCGTTACGATCCCGCAATTAATTTTTGGTGCGCTAATTTTTTTTGTCCATGAGTGTATATTAGTGATAAGGAATAAATATGCTTTAATATAGTTGCTTTTGTTCTATGTAAATGAAATTGTCAATTATCTTAAATATATCTTTCGAGAGGATGAAAATAATCAAATATTTGCATTAATTTAACATATTATTAACAACATATTAACAAAATTAAGAATTTAACAAATTATTATATTAAATCCAACATTATTTTTTCAAAAAAATTTCTAAGTACAGTTTGGAAGCGAAGTAAGATAAATGGAAGTTCCATAGATCTATTTTGGTAATCAGTTTATATATGTGTGTGTATTTGAAGTTGATTAATTTTACTTTTTCATGAAATATTGAATATGAAAGAAATTGGAAACTCGTAAAGAAATTTTTTTGTTTCAATACAAATTCTTCGTTTGAATGCAGCATCTTAGAATATCAAAATACTAATATTATTTACCTAATTTGTAAGTAAAGTACTAAAAAATTTGGATACTTGAATATTCTACAGAAATAATTTAAATAGTTAACTACCACAATGGTTTCTAACGTAACATAATGACTAACTGATTTTATTTGGTACTTACTTTTATGGGTAGAGCCTAGTGAGTTTATGCTGGCAAATTGTGCCTGTAATAATTTTAGAAAGAAATGGCTAATTGGCAACGGTTTCGCTGATTTTCGAATATAAGGTATTTTTAAAAGTTGTAAATTTTAAAAACAAAATAAGTGTTCTAAGTTTTACAGGAAAATCTGGTAAGAAAATTAATAGACCACAAATCACCAGTCTCTTAATTATAGACGCTTCTGTTTAAACGTGACTCAGCATTAATTTTTGAGACACAGTTGATGGCCGTAAGAAAATTGCAGCTTTCACATATCCTCTTGATTAAAGAAATTACTATTCTTTACCAAGTTTGGAAAATAGTTCCCAAACTCAGAAAACTCCTTCCATATCTTAAGATAAAATGCTGCTAGCAATGGAATAAATTTATTGATAATGAGTCTTACGTGTCTTAAATAATTTATTTATCATCCTGAATTTTTGGAAGCATAAATTGCACAGGTATCTGACGTCATTTAAAGTTTCCAGTTTGAAAAGAAGAAATAATTACATAAATGTAAAAGCTCATCACGTAAGTACATAAATTATAAGAATACGTTGGGTTTTATTATTTAATATTGGACATAAAATACTGAATAATTATTGAAAATAGTTGAAACAAGAACTATAAAAATTTTTTCTTCTGACATGTTTTGTTTATGGATTATCAAATCTTTTAAGGAAAAAATTAATGTTTTCATATTATAATAAGTATTCAACTGAATTTATATAAGTAGCACCTCTAGATATTATTACACAATGTAGTAACCGTAGAAATAATTTCTTTGAAATTTTGATATTCTTTCGTCATCTTTTTTGTGTAACTTTCTTAATGGCGTGGAAGCAAGTTTTCCTAAGAAAACTAAGTAACGTTTTGTAATGTACAATATATGATATAAATCAGAATGGGTCTTCAAGGGAACAGTATCAGAACTTTTGAAGGTTTCGTTCATATGACTAGTTTCATGAATTTAAATGAGTTTCAGATTACGATTATGCAACATAAAGTGATAAAATTTAATATATAATAACATGTACTTCAAATATCAAACTTCTACTAACTGCAAAATAAGTCACTGTAATATTTCCGTTTCAATCAGGCTTAAATTATTAAACATAGTTCAAAATTTATACAGTTTGTTTTATTTGATTCACTATAGTTAAGCCAATACTATGAAAGTACATCTTAATTGGATGAATCAATCTCAACTTAGTGCATTTTTATAAAGTGTTTCCTTTGAAACAATTGCATTTTCACAAATGAATAACACCCCACCTTCGTAGGTACAATAATTTACTCCCTTAGAACAAGGATTTTATGAAAATATTTATGTCCTAAAATTCAAATAATTAGATCAATATTAATTGTAAATTAGTTTATTGTACATGTTCTATTATAAAAAGACATTGTCATCATTAAAACACTTAATGATACTAAAAAGTAGTTTCTCTTATATGAAAAAATGTTTTGACATACATAATTTCTTCTATTTAATTTTCTTTCTCTTTACTCCCAACTATTTTGATGTGAGTTCGAAGAGAAATATTTTAGAATTCTATATTTATCTTTATTTTTTTCCTTACAGAATGTATACATAATTGTAATTCTATCATTGAGTATTATCGTGTATTCTTAGCTCTTCTACCACTTGCAATGAAATTTATCGTACATATTCATTACTCGTTCAAAAGTTCTTTTCTATTAAGCCTTTCCCGAATGTAATGAATTTTAAATGAAATTAAAGCAAATCAATAGCAGACCTTTCAAATATGAAATATTATTTTACAAAATGATGTTATTATTAATTATAATTTTATAAAAGCTAGATTTTTTTTTTTCAGATGAAAACTTATTTTCATAAGAAGAATTTTAACATACGAATTTTAACAAAAACCCATCTATAAAAGTTATTGAACCTTGGAAGAGTGAAATCAATATTTTTAATAGAATAATACGTTTTTAACTGACAATTTACTCTCTTTAAAATTTTGATATCGTTTTACGCCTAAAGTGAAGTAATTTATTTACAGATTTTAATTTTTTTTATTTATACAACTAAATGCGTATTTATCATCACCGTCATCATTAAATGAGATAAAACATAACAATGACTGTTATCGTAATTGATTGATAGTTTGAAGCGATACTGCTAATATTTGGAAGAAAAAAAATTTATTGCGTATAAAATTGCAAAATGATGAAAGCATTTTTTCGGACATACGTGAATAAATAATATATCAGGTTTTCATTTCTGTTTAAATAAGCAGAGAATAATTTTTTTTTATCATTGATGGCATGCCATTTAGAAACAACGAAGAAATATATGTGCTTTTTCTGTTTAAATACAACCAAATCATGTTTGAACTCTTAGGAAATGCAATAAAAAATTGAAAACATTTCCATTGTAAGAAAAAGTAAAACATATTTAATTTTTTGTTTGAATCTCCATGATACCTCTGGGCTATCTCTCTTCCCCGGATTAATAAAACAATATTAATCCGGGAGCAGTTTATAAAATATGCTACAAATGCAATGTATTGAAAGATAATGGTTTTACATTTGTTTGTTTTAAAGCACATACATCTTTTAACAAACTAATTACGATCATACATTCACAAAGTTGAACAGTTTTAAGTCAGTATTCAAATAGTTTGTTCTAATTACTTAATAACTTAAGCGTCATGTTAAAAAGGAATTAGGTGTATAGTAATAATTTTGAGCTCATATTCACCCCAAATTGTAAGACTATGAAAAATTATTGATAAGAACTAGAAACTATCTAATAAAAAATATAAAACATAAATGGATTGGCTATGCTTTAAAACTAAGTAGTAAACCATTGAGATTTAGGAAACAAAAAACATTACACGTAAAAGTTAAAAAGAATTTTTTTTTCCATTTGTCCCTAGTTGTCATTTAATACTAAGGGATTTGATTTCGTTTCTGTATCCGATATAAACATTCGAAATTGCATTTAACAGCATTTGAACATAGGGGAAAAAATACAGCAATTGAAAAGAATAACAAAAGAAGGGACAGTAAAAATTTCCAGGATGGTTTGTTTTAGTCAGACTAAATCCTCGAACGCAATTCCATTTCTAATCGTCCTCTCCCGAAACGAAAACAAACAAACAATGAATAGCAAGATTTCTTACTGTAAAAACTCGATTCTAAAAAGAATCCAAAGAGAATGAAAAATTCCTACATTTTCCTGGACCCAGGTGGCGCAAAGGAACTGGAGTAATCCTTTAAGATAAGATAAAAAGTGCTTCTTCTGCGGCACGTTGAAAACAGTTCAGTGCAAGGTAAAAAGGGTCTGATTATGATTTTGACAATCAGTTTTCATGGTTACGCTTGGGTTAAAAATTTAAGCATATTTCTAGTTCACGAATAAGCATACTGTCAGAATATTTTAAAAGGATTTCATGAAGTAAAGTAAACACTTCATTAATTATACTCTCATGAATTTCAATTTTTTTATTGCTCACGTCAACTAAAAGGATATGGAATTACTTGGAGGCTTAAAATAAACACCGCTGTTTACAGACATTGATATAGTGACAGAATATTTAAATTGGGCGCAATTTTGTTTAAAGAAAAGAGTATTTGAGATGTACTTAATGTGAAAGGTTTCTAATACCGATTTTCAATTCAGTATTATAAAGTAGTCTTAATTAGCGTCACATTTAGTGTTTGTTTAGTGTTATTTTTCAAAGAAAAGAAATTAAACATTTTAATGACAGCTTTAGACGACTTACAAATAAGAATTTAATCGAAAATTTTGTATCTTTCTGTTTGTTTGCTGAATTGATAGTAATTAAAATTTGTTAGCTTACAATTTTAATAAAAGTTTGCCTGTGAAAGAATTGGCATATTTAATTAATTGAACAAATTAAAAGGATAAATATATTGCAGAAAAATATATAAGATATTTTGAAGTAATACAATAATTATAGAAATGATAATAGTTAATAAGTAATAATTATCTTTCTTTCATTTTTAGTGTTTTTAATGAATTTAACATCTGCGAAATAAAATATTATTTAGTTATTATATAGTGTTCAAAAGTTACGAGACCCATTTTTATTTTGATATAGAAATTATTTCTCTGATTTAAGCTATCTTATCTTAAGCTAGTAACTTTGAGGTAAGTTTTTTTTTTTTTTTTAATATCGTATAAAGGAAGAGAAGAAGCTCCAAGCATAATTGAGAATAGAATATAAAGAATAAGAACAACGATGTAAATGAGAAGACAATCATTTGATGCATTCATTTAATTTATTTAACAAACATGATCAAATTTAACAATTACATATTTGGTGGGGAAGGACAGTGGTTACCCAAATGACGAAGTTAGATTCGCGTTATTACTTAGAAAACATAAATGCTTGAGTGATTCTCCAGTGTGATGCATCTGCTTGAATGTCCCTCTGTGAATATCTCTGTCAGAATGTGCCAATTTTTTGCGAGTTACTTATTTAAATGTGACGCCAGGAGGGAAGCAGGGTAGTCAAAAAGAAAGAGAAGGTTCCCTTTCCTCTCAAAAACATAATTTATATTCCTGAACAGTAAACGTGCAATGACCATCACGAATCTTTCATTCGTTAATTCAAAGAGTTTAAGAGGGTGCATCCCATATTAAAATCCCCTTTTCTGATTGTGAGGATCCGCGTATCAAAATTTATAAGGTTCTAGATTTCTTATAAGAAATATATTTGTATGACATTTAAGAACAATAAAAAGAAACAAAATCAAATTGTTTTATTCATTTAAATAATTTATTGAGCTGCTAACGATGGAATAAAATTTATTCAGATGAAATATTTTAAGAATTTAAAAATAGTCAGACACGCAAATTAGAATTAGGAAATATGCGTATCTAATCCTAGGTTTTAATTAAAACTGAATACTGAATTCACTTGACTGCCACAAAGAGGATTGGTGATATTTCTCTTAGGTAGTAGTTCAATTCAGAAATATCATTCTCTACTCTAGACTACATTTATGAATTTTGATGCATACTAAAGAGGTGAGTTACAAAATAATAATATTATAATAATAATATACTTATAATAAGAGCCACCATCAAAAAGTGTATTTTAAAATAGAAATATTCTTTATAAATCTCATTTTGCTGACTGTGGTTATTGTTTTTATAAAGAGATCTTTTTATAATGGACATATTTATTTAAAATTTCTTTGTAAGACATATTAAAACCTAAGCTTATAGAAATAGGGAAATAATGTATAATTAGAGATTGCATTGTGTATGGGTTAAATTACCTGATATAGCTATTTTATTATCGCATTTCATATTATCAGAAATATTTTAACATTAGATATCTGAATCATATACCTATTTCTTATAATATAGATCTTCTATAGGAATACTATCAGATATGACTAAAACAGAAAATAGTAACACATCAGAACTGTATCAATATCTGACTGAAAGCAAAATACTTCAAGTATATATGCTCTGTAGAAATTCACGAAATTTAGACTGAAATTGAGAATAGTTCTTAATTACTCTATATAATTAATAATACTCAAAAATCATTCCTAAGAAGAAATTTGATAAGTTAACTCTCTTTTAGACGTGCATATTATGTCCGACTAAAATTATTAAAAATATGGAATAAATTTTTAAAAAAAGAAAAAGGAATTTAAAAGTAACAATTTTATCAAGTAACAAATAAAATTTCAAAATATTGAGAATATTCAGAAAATATATACAAGCAAAAGTATACCATATTTATTTTCTTTTTTTAAAAACAGATAGAAAGTATTTTCATTAATAAATTAGCATTTTTTTTTTGAGGAAAATACTAATAGTAAAAAACTGCAATATATTTGAATAAAACTAAGCAATAATAACATTAAGAAGAAAAATTTGCACTTTAAATATTCAATAATAATAATAACCAAAAATGCTACTTACTTTCTTTAGATATATAAATAATAATGAAGAAAAACAGTCTGAAGAAAGATTCATAATAGATGCAGGAATTGAAAGTCTTTTATGAAGTTTCAGAAATATTTTTTTTTACAAACTAAAATAACTTTCTTTGATATTTTTGCCGTTCTTATAAGAAAAATTAATCAAAAAAAAAATGTAAAATTTTTATTTATTTATGGTAAAATTTAATTATTGAATATCGCGAAAAAATTATAAAATAAGATATATCAGTGCATTCAGCTTGGATCAAAATATGTTTCTGATATTTACACAATTATATTTTTGCACTGTGGGCTTAAAACCCTACAATTATTTGTGAAATAAATTATTGTGACTTGTAAGAATATAATACACATTAAATGTGTATATACAAGTTACTACCATAGATGCAATATTTTTTTCTCTCACAGCTATTTTGTAAGAAAAGCATCTAAATTGCTAATTACACTACTGACCATCCAAAAGGCAACATGATGAAGTACAAGAGATATAATATCAAGCCAACTTTATTAGAGAGATAACACACTATACAAAGATGAAATGACTGAAAATCAGCCTTTTACGAGATGAGGAAAACGATGAAATCAGAACTCCCTGTTGCCAACATGGTAGATATTAACCGCAGCAACACGCCACGGTACTGAATGGAAGATATTTTAAATGTTTTAGTGGGATATAATAGCCTATATTGACTCTACACGTTTATCTGGCGTAGCAGTAGGTGGTGTATGTTGGCAGCAATGCTATCGGGTGAACAAAGAAGTTTTGAACATTGAATGTCACGTGTGGTAGCGCATTGATCCGTTGGAATGAAATCACTGGCATGATCTGTAGGTAATTGAAGATGCCTGATTCCAAGACTTCAGAGATATAGCAGTGGCTGGTAATTGCACCGGTAGTGCGTATCTGGAGGCTGCTTGAGTGGAATCCATAATTAACTCAAATTGCAATACCGTAGGCAGAACCAGTATAGTTATGCATAAGACAATTGTTAGTAACCTTTTTCCATGGTGTCTCCAGGTTGTAATCAGACCATTTTGGTAAACAGGTAGAATAATGATTCGTCTGTAAACACAGTATAGTTCCATTTGGTTGTTCAAGTCTACAAATTCAATATACCATTGCAGATGCAGTCGCCTGTAGTCTTAAGACAAAGGTAATCGCAACAATACTCAGCCTACGACAAATGATGTCGAATAGTACGTGAAACCATCGATTGTCGTGCTACTGACCATATTTGTTGGGATAGGGTTCCTAATTAGAAGAACAATTAATCATGGCCATACTCTAAAATACCAGTCATCACGTGTAATGACGCGACGAGGTAGGTATCATAAGTGCTGTCGGTCAATTAGTTTCTTCCTTTATCATTGTTGCTTGTTACGCCCGACATTATCCCGATTTCTAGTTGGGAATATTTGTATTTTTCGCTCAGTTGAACTCAGAAAGGAGCTCGAATGACACTCGCATTTTTCTTTGAAGCTTGATGAAGCTTCTCAAGCAAAAATACTGCACGGAAATAATACATTATCAGTATTACAAAATGACATTCTGTTAATCCTTTATTTTACTTACTGGCTTACTTGCGATGTTTCAGGTATCCATGATGTGCGTATGCACTGAAATACTAATTATTTTCATATCTTACCGCAGTATAAACGAGGTGTTTATGCTTCCTTTGTGGTGTTGCATCTGAATGACCAACTGTGTATGTTTATCAGAAGTACACTAATCATAATCACAAAGAGTATGCAAATTTTATAGGAACAAAATTTAAAAATAAAAGGCACAGATAAACTAAAATAATAAGTAATATTAGCATATTGCGAAAATTTTAGAACTCAGTCCTCTAAAAGTATGTAGAAATAATTATGAAATTCACATACGAAAAAGCAATTAAAGAATTATTAGTAATATAATTTCTAAAAAAGAAAATAAAACAGTTGATTGAACAGATAAATAACAGGATTTTATGAGTACTTCCATAATTATTTCCATTGAAGATACCAAACATTTTTTAACTATTTTTATTTTTAATAATATTTTATTTGATTCGAACATATTTTATTAAACATTAAAAAGTTGCTGACATTTATTTTCTTCTCAAAAGTTTCATGAAATCAAGTGTCTTTCATATTTTTGTAATAAATGACCTTTTCAATTTAAATTAGACTTTTCGTTTCCCAAATTTTAACATAATTTCTTTCTTTCAATTAAATTCGTAATTTTATAAGTTCTATTCTACGAGAGACTAACGCATACAAAATTACGAGTGTTACGAGTGGGCAAAATTACGAGTGTTATAATATTACTTATTCACAACTTTGTGATTATCTCTGTGAGCGCATTTTCTTTCTCGGTCCTTTGACAAGTCTTTGCCAATAAAATTTAATTTTATGTAAGATTGTATATAAAATGGGATCATAGAACGCAAGGACCAGGTTAAAATACAATAAAAGCTTAACGGCTTTTCTAAGTAATGATCTTTGTGTACTTAAAGTGTATAATCAACACATGTTAACTTATAGTAGTGAATTTTTATTGTTTATTTCCTATAAAAATTGGTGTTTTCTAATATATAAAGTTATATGGGTAGAGCATCGTTAGCAAAGTGTTACTATTTGTAAAGAAAGCAATTTAGTAATATAAATGGTTCTATCTAAGAAACGGGAGAGAAAACTAATTACTATAATCTTAAGACTAAAACACTTTAATAATTATAACGAGGTAGCAACCGGGTAAATATTTGCTATATTTCATTACGTTTTGATATATTACTTCGCTACTAACATTCATATATTTTTATTACCCTGAAAACTTTCCCTTTAAAGTTCAGAGAGAAAACTTTTACGACGCACACATTAATGACATTAAATATTTGTTAAACGGTTCTAGAACTTTTCAGAAATTAAAATTTAAAATCTTGATAACCAAGCAGTACATAGATTGAGGATGATTTATGTTTTAAAGTTCGCCTAGGGAATTGCATATTTTATATCTGAGAAGTACTAAAATTTGAAAATCAACATTCTTCGCGGTGCAAGTCAACATTCTTTCCCACCAGCTATACATTTCCCTCGAGATTGCATTTCATCTATAAAGAATATTCAGGTCAACTTTGATCGATAACTCAAGATTTTTTTTTTTATTCTTCTTTCTGTCGATGAGAAGAAAGAGAAGAGTGTACGCGATTGTTATAAGGGTTGTATTGAATAAATTTATAGAAAGCACGATTTTCGTGGGAATATTTTCATGCGTAGCTCCATCTATTCTTTTATTCAAAGTATCTTAGGAAAAAACATGCAGCAAGTGAATTGACATTGTTTTTGTTATTTATACAGGATAGAAATTCTAGGTGGAGATCAGGGAATATTTCAGCCTTGTTGCACAATTTTTGTTATATTATTAATTTTATTTTGCTTTGAAGTTTTCTATAAGAAAATAATTTTTAGTGTTTTAGCTCATAATGTTTTAATTTAAGTGTTTTGTCATTTATTTCCAGAATATATATGTTTTTATAAATGAATAAAAGCGAAACTTATCGCTTTAGGGTTAATATTTTAGTCTAGAGAGGGAAACACCTGTACATAAGATTTCATATCTGTTTTTGTTTATTTTTTCTGATTATTTGAAAGACATAATATTTGAAATTGTGTAGTTTTTAATATAAACTGACTTCGTATTCAGGAAATTTTATAAATTATTTGAAATTTAAAATTTATCCAAAAGCTGAAGGCTAAAATGTTAGAAGTTTAAAATTAAAAAATTACTCTCATATTTATACATTGCATAATAGGAGAGAATTTCTTTCATGATAATAACATTAATGGTTTTTATTTAAACGTTTTCTCAAATACTTTAATTACATTTACTGGTTTTTCTAATGCTTCTTGGATTGTTTCACCACTTGCTTTTTCCTTCGGTTACCTTTTGTGCTATTTGTAGATGTTGTGAATTCGCGGTATAATCCATCTTGCTTTTCTACATGAATTTCACAAAATAATTAGACAGTCGCTGAATCAAACAATGAAAAATTTGAATCAAGTCTATACTTATATAAGAGTATTCAAAAAATAACATTTGAATCACGAATAAGGAGCAAAACACTCCTTGAGTCTCAACTAACAGAATAAAGAATCACTGCTGATATGTGACCAATTAATTTTTTTAGTTTAACTCGTTTTAGTTTTTTAGTTTAACTTTTAGTTAACTCATAATTTTGAGCCACGGTCAAGTGTCGAGGAAGACACCTGAACTGGCACCCCCTCTCCGAACTTCCACACCACAACAAAGGGATTACTTTGGGCCCCGACACATTTAACGTGCATCAACTCCAGCTACTCTGCAGGTCCTTAGCAGCCAAGGACCGAACCCGCGAGTGAACGAAAACCGCCAGCCACGAATCCGAAGCCATGACCACTAGGTTACCGCGGCCTCTTGACTAGTTTTAAAGGTGGATGCGAATGAGGAATAAATGCTTGTTAAATGGATATTATTCAATATCTGTTCTCGAAAAATTACTTAATATTATATGTCGAGTGCTAAATTGCTCCTTCTTCTCAGTTAGAGAACAATTCTAACCTCGCTACCAAAAACCTTCGATCTTTCTTTATTCATTTTCCTCTTACCTTTTTTTTTCTTATAAACCTTTTTTTACCGACTATCAGAAAATTCACATTTTTTACACTTCAATTAATTTTAACGAAGCTTCCCGTGATTGACATAATTCATAAATCAAGGCATTGAAATCAAATAACGTCATAGAAATGTCCATAGGTTAAGTTGACGGAAAATAAGCAGGATTACCCCCTTATATTGCTTTATTATAAACGAGTGTCAGGAGAGTAGCCAAGCAACAAATAACCAGTCTTTTTACATTTTTTTTAGTTGCCAAACTTTAATTATGCAGCACAATACATAAATACATACAATAATAACAAGCATCTAGCAAAACCATCATACACTGCTCTTTACTCCAGCCATCATGGTGGTCTCCTGCTATTCTAATTCTTCCCAATTAGCGTAGAGTTGAGTTGTTCTTTACTCAAATTCTAGATGTTTCTCTTCATAGAGATCTTACTAATACCATCGGATAAGCACATCTGTCCCAGGAGTGTCGATGTTGCTAAAGAAAATAAAAATAGAACAAGTAATTGTCCTATTACACACAACAAAAAAAAAAATGCTGAGGTGAGAGCTTTCTATCTATGCAGCACTATTTAATGTAAAACACATACAAATAAGCATACAAATACAGACAAATTTATAAACATCAAACAAATGACGCAATCAATAGCAATATAATATTACAATACCATTTAAGAAGATGACTATGCATGGAATAATAAATTCTTAAAATTAACTAAAATAGCTTATGATTACACTGCTCTAGTTTCTTATGTCTCTGCAGATAACCAAGATTTTGATATTTTTCAAATATAAATGAGGAAAAAGAATTCAATTCTCAGATTTCAATTCAGAGTAAATTTCTTCCTTTTGGGGTTTAATGACTGTTTTCTTGTCTTCTCTAAACTCTTGACATTTTCGTTGATTTCTGCCTTAAAACATCTTTCTTGTACTTTCCAGTATTCCAATTTCGTTCGTGGATTTTTCTCCTCAGAGTTAAACTTTTCAAATTTTTACTCTAGAACTTTGACATTTTTTTATTTATATCCCGTATCCTGTTCTTGGTTACAGCTAATTAAGCATTTCTATTATCCAGCTTTCTTCCCCTATCTTCCGTTGAAATTTCTTGAAGTGAGGCTTCAAGTTCTTCTTTTTTATATAAGTGTTTTGGAAGTTAATGCAATGATAATCATGGCACAATTACTTCAGCAGGTTTATTTACAGCTACTTATATTATCGTACTTAAGGTATATGTAAAATACAGGAAGGCAGCTTAAGCTTCACGCTTGAAAGTCCAATAGAAGTGGTGACGTGTTAGTTCTGATGAGAACTTTGCTATCCTTTGCGCGCAGCCAGAGCTTACATGGCGCGGTGATATCTATTCCAAATTCCGGGAAGGAAATAGCAAACATGCATTGATATCCAAGAATTTCCCTTCTCAATGCTGTAATTTTCCAATGAATATTATAATGTCTTAAAAATATAACTTCAAGCACTTATATATATATATATATATATATATAGATATTACAGGTGCATGTAAATCCAATTAATTTGTTAACATATCAGCAGACATTTCATTAGATGGAAAATATTTTAAATTGAACAAATCATCTTCATATACTTCTCGCACAAAATGTTGACGAATGTCAATATGTTCTGAGGGCAAATGATGTACAGGATTTTTCACAAGTTTTAGAAATGATTGATTGTCACTAAGAACCATAATTTTCAATTATCAGTGTCTTGCTGGGAAAGTTCATTGAGAAATCTTTGAAGGTAAAGAGTCTTTTTGTAGCTTCTCAGAGACCCATACATTCTACCTAAATGGTTGATAATGCAACAGCTCGTTGTTTTCTTGATTCACAAGAAATCGCTTTTTCAGCATACTTGAGGACATTTCCTGCTTCAAGATATCCTTCAATTGATATCTGAAGCTCAGTCAGAATGGACATATCCTAGTAATGGTTTTGCGGATTGTTTGTATAATAATCCTTTACTTTTTAATTCCTTTCAGGTATCACAGAATTTTTTTTTGCTGCTATCCAATGTATTTTCCCTGGATTGTTGTTAAGCTGGCTAAGAAACTTGACAGCGTCAGCAATGTTTGATATTGTGGCAACAGACAGATACATCAGAGATCCAATTAAAGATCAGAATGGTAAATTTTGCATTTCCGATTTTCCTTCTTTATTCTGTGGAGAAAGCTCTTCTGTTAATTTAATGTTTGTATACATGGGAGCTCTAACAGTTTTTGCATCTTGCATTTTGAACTTGTTCAAGATATCATCAATGTTCTTTGATCCATATATTGTTAAACTGTGTTTATATTGTTTGAATTCAATTCCTATGCAATAGTCTTAAGTCGTTCATTTCAAATGTACTTTTGCTACCTCACCACCAATAGTTTCATAAAAAATTTTGCTGCTTGTAAACACCATTAAATCACCAACGTATACAATGATGATTGCTTCATCAGAAGATAATTTCATACGATAAGCATATTTGTCAGCTTTTAATGATTTAAACCCAAGAGATTTCAGTTTAGTGACCAGTTTGTATTACCACTGTCTCCCTGATTGTTTGAGACTATAAAGAGAACGGTTTGGAAAACAAACTCTATTTTCCTCAGTAGAAACACGAAATTCTTCTTGTTGCTCCATAAAGATTTTTTCATATTCTTATTTGAATATGCAATCACGAAGTATAATTGATATCCAGTAAGGTTGTTTTCAACTGCGTAAGAAATGACAGTTTGGATTGAACTTAATCTTTCAAATCGAGAAAAATTCTCGTTAAAATCTATTCTATGTATTTGAAAACATCCTTTTGCATCAATTCTTGCTAATAATTTTTCAACATTTCCGTCTTCTTTTGACTTTGTTTTAGAATCCATTTTCCTCCTGTAATCTTTTTCTGTTGGTGTCTTGGAACTAATGTCTATGTATTTTCTTTAATTTATGCATCCTGTTTTCCTTCATAGCATTCTTTTGCCCTACTTTGTTCGGTCCAGCGAGAACCACTTGAACACTCAGGCTTGTTTCAAAACAATCCATAATTATGGAAACTTATCCAAATTCTTTTCTTGGACGACCTCTTTTGCCTGTTCTTAAGATCCTAGGCCTTCCTGGAGTGCGGTGACTAACGCTTTTACACGGAGAAATGACGTCACAATTATCAGAAACTTCGGTTTCTGTTTGGGAGTCTGATGACGTTTCTTTTCTTTTTGTTACATCATCAAGGTCAGATGACGAATCCTCGCTGTGAGTAGAATTTTATGTTTTCATTAGATAGGGTAATAAATTTCGTTTCTGATGCTGGAAGATGGTTTCGTAATTCGTGAATAAATCTCACATCTCGGTATGGTATTATTTTTATTTTTTTTGGTTTTCTTATCATACAGTTGATATGCCTTCAATTCCGTTGAATATCCGATGAAGATGTGTTCTTCCGATCTCGGCTCAAATTTGTCTTTCAATAGTTTATTTAATACACATACTTTTTGTCCGAACATTTTAAGGTATGTCATACTTGACTTGATGTCATAAAAGAATTTGTATGAAATGGATTTCCGGATAATCTTCCTAGGAGAGCGATTACGAATGGAAATAGAACAATTTATTGCTTCTGCCTAGAAGTTAGAATTTAATCCAGATTGGATTAAGATAAATCTGGCCATTTAAACTACAGTACGATTTACTCTTTATGCACCTCCGTTTGCTGAGGTGGTCACAGCAGCAGATTTTCTCTTCGGATGCCTTGTTCCTTAAGAAAAGTTTCGAATTCTGAACCGCAATATTCTAATCCTTTATCAGTATGAAGTGTTTTAATTTTATTCCTTGTTTGATTTTCATCTACAACCTTATAGTATGTAAAAGAATCTTTCACTTCACTTTCAGTTTTCAAGAAATTTATTACTGTATATCTTGATTTATCATCAATGTAAGTAACAGAAAGTACGATTCTGCTAATGATGGTTCTCGCATGGATTCACAGACGTCAGAATGTACAAGTTCTAAAGGAATTTTACTTTTGAATTTAGATTCATTTCAAAAAAGAGTCAACAGTCTGATTTGACTGGATGCAAATTTTACAGTGAATTTCTATATTAAAATATAATTCTCGCACCATTCTTTCAGTATTTAATTTCCTTAGATCACTTTCCGTTAAAAGTCCAAATTTTTTATGCCATTTTTGAAATTCGTTGACGATAGTTGCTGTTTCAATTTTCGGTTTCACGTTGTATAAATCTCCTTTGCGGAACAGTTTAGTGAGTTTCAATTACTTTTGCTTCTTAATCAATGAAAATTACGGATCAATTGTTCATTGTGGTTTTAGATGTTAATATTAGGTTGCGTTTTAGTTCCTGTACACATAACACATTCTTGAGAAGAATTATTCTGAAGTGTTTAGTATTTTGAACAGTAATGCTAACAGAACCTTTGCCATTTACTTCAGTAGTTTTATCAACAGCTAGTTTAGCGACTAAGTTTGTTTCTTTATTTATTCATTGAATAGCTTTTCGTCGTTGCACATGTGAGAGGTTGCTCTACTTCTAAACAAGAGGAGGTTGAATTTCTTTACTTTTGGCTTTTATTATTGCACATAGCCGACGTTGCATAATCATCAGGTTTCATTAACATGGACGAGTTGTGATTTGGAGAATTGCTATAGTTTCCTCTAGAATATTTCCTTACGGCATTCGGATGCTTTATGTTCATACTTTGAGTAGTAATTATACATCAGATTTCTAATGACTTCTGATTCGCTGCTTTGTTTTGGTTTTCATTCAAATTCTCTGTGAGTTCATTTTTGAATATTACTTACCCTTTCTAAATGAAGAGTATAAAACATACTGTGATGTAGGATTTATCTTTCCGTTTCTTGCCTCAAATTCTTCCAATAATTTTTTTGAAGATTTTGGGATTAGGTACTTCTTCTCTGGATTCAATTGCACATCGGAAATTTTTGAAATTGTCCAGAATGCTGTGTATAATTAAAATGGATTAGAGACCTTTGGCAATATCCAGGTGTGATACTTTCAGCTCATCTACTATGTCGAAAAACTCTTTAAGATGATCAAACATTATTTTTGTGTCTTTCATTTTCAGAAACAATGGTTGTTTTAGTAGTTTATCCTTTTTGGCTGATTCTTTAGATTTGAATGCAGCTTTTAACTTTTTTCAAACATCGATGGAAGGGGTGTAATGTCTGACATAACCAAGTTCATTTGGATTGATAGACATAATAAAGTTCATACGAGCTTTTTGATCTATTGCAGTCTATCTCTGTAGCTTTTCAATAGCGTCGGGTGGGGGGTACCTTCGTTAGACTCAGCTTCGTTGCCAGTGACGTAATCCCAGTTGTTGATTTTTATTAAAAGACCGCTTCTGTTTGTAACTTCCACGTATAGTAGTTATCCCCGTTCAGCTTTTCTGTAGCGTTTAGTTGCGCCATAATCAGTTTCAGCATTTTTTTTAGTTAAGGAATGCGTAGCTCCTTGGATTCAAGTGTCCTTTCAGATAGATACTTTCGTTTTCGTAATATGTACTACGAATGGTTCATAGTTATAGTTCCTGGACACATAACCATTGTTGGAAGTTAATGCAGTGATATTCATCACACAATTACTAAAGCAAGTTCATTTACAGTTACATATAATATATGTAATAAATATATATATAAAAGACAGCGCGGTAGCGTGAACTACTCGATTGGAGATCCAATTAGAAGGAGTGATGTGCTAGTTCTGAGAAGCACTTCGCCATCCTTTGCATGCATGTGCAGCCACAGCTTACATGGCGTGGCACAATCTATTCTAAGTTGAGGGAAAGGAACAGAAAATGTACATTGATATCTAACAAAGTGATTACTCTGAATATTTTTTAATTTGCTCTTTTCTGCTTCCAACCTCATTCCGTCTGAAGCATCTCTTTGGTGTTTTCCGCAAGCTTACAAAAATCATCATTTACTAGATCCATTTCCTGTTCTTTAATTTCAGTCAGAAGCTGTATATGAGCCTTGTAGGAATCCAAATTTAACTTCCTTGTATCAAAGTAATCACCTGTCAAATAACTTTAATGAAATACTTGGTCAACTTCTAATGTAAAAGAATCCATGTTAGAGGTTCTAACTGTTTGTACTTCTAAATTGCGATAAATAAAGTTTTCAAAATTATATTTCCTTTCCCTTTTATGTTTTGTTTAATAGTTTATTTTGTTTATCATGGAAATTGCATCATTAGATTCAAGTTAGCATTTATATATCTGAATATTTATAGGCATAAATATAACTTCCCCAGGAAGTTTTTGAAGATAAATTTCTTGTTCAATTTTATCATTTTGAGCAATTTGATAAGATAATTTATTACCAGAAGTAACGTTATCAGCTTTATAAATCGTTTTATCTCACTCGAAATTCTCAATAAGCGTGTCATAGGAAGAACTGGCAAATTGCCCTTGCCTTCCTTATTTTTCTATAAGATTTTATAGGACTTTTCTTACATTGTCACGACCATTGAGATTAGCTCCGTCAATCATAGAGCTTAGCCCTTGGTCCTTTATCGATAATTCTTTAAACGTAGCTAAATTTTATTGCTTTGCAATTCCTTGCTTCAACAGTTTATTTCTTACAATCAGAAGATTCTCTTCAGATTGAAGATTTTCATCTTTTTTTTTTTCATTTTATAGAAATTTTTATTTTGGTTGTCCATATTTTCAGTGTGATTTTCCAGCTCTTTTGTACAATGCTCAATTTTTATTTGAAATGCTTTTTTCTTTTCCTCATATTCCGTTAAATCATTTTCATTTTGTTATAAAATTGTTTTAATGAACTCAATTTTTTAATCTTCAAATTTTTCTTTCAGTTCTCTTCGAATTAATTGGCCGATTTCGGATGGTAATAACGTTGAAAGACACGATACCCAGCCTTTAACATCTATATTGATCTTTTTGGCCAGTCTTTCGAAGAGATATAAATAAATCGTAACATAATCCTCAGTCAAATTAAATCTAGGCGTAAGTTTAATTAGTTCTAAGCAATGCTGCCCATTGTTATTATGAATCTTAGGAAAGCTTGACGGACTCTTAGATTCCATTTTGAGTTTTCTCAGTTCAAACACCATTTGTTCGCTTATCTGCTGAGTTTCTAACTCCATTTGGATTTTCTTGGTCACCTTAAGTCTGGCATTAATGATCATTTCTAATATTCCCTTTACAAATGCTTCATCATAAGATTTACTTTCCATAATAATTTTCTTTAGATCAATTACCTCATTTGGGGAATGGGAATTT
>BMAW01051859.1:0-24612 GCA_019974015.1 Nephila pilipes
GATAGATAGATAGATAGATAGATAGATAGATAGATAGATAGATAGATAGATAGATAGATAGATAGATAGATAGATAGATAGATATAGATATAGATATAGATATAGATAGATATATGCATAATAAAATATGACCTAGGTTCTTTTAACTCACGTAAGTTTCCACTATCCAACTTATCCCCTGGACGAAAGATATCTTATTCTTAGACTACTAAATAGTGATACTTGGTAGCTCTCACGATCATGAAACAATGGTTTCAATTTCTTGTAGTCCCTTTTTGACTTTACAAATGAAAGTCCAGTAGAAGGTTATTAAACATTTAATCCTTTAGAATATAGGTTCCTAAAGTGGTCCAGGTGGACCCCCAGGGGTCCATAGGAGACCACACGGGGGTCCACGTAGACGAGAAATTAAACAGGGCTTCACAAGTTGTAAGTGGGTGTCCACGAAATTTTTTTTTTTGCAACTTGCAGTTACAAGGGGACAGCTTTAATTTAATAAAAACAAAAGGTGTAATTTCGGCTTTTCTTGGTAAATTGAAATTAATGAAGCAAAATATTAGTCGGAGCGAATTCTCCTAGTTTCCGCACTTGTCACAGATAGAATGTCTTGATGAGGATATTCAGACATACGCTCAACATTTAAATACCCTGCATGATGACTTCAAAAATAGATTTTAAGATATTCTGACGTTGGAAATACCACCATGGATCGTAACCCCATTTGATGAAACGGAAGAGGTGAATGTGGTATTACAAGTGGAGATACTTGAGCTCAGCACCAACGAGGAGCTGAAGGTGAAATTTAAAAAAGGCTATCAAACATTTTGGCAGCAGGCAGAAATCCCCGAAAAATATCCTGGGCTGTGGGAAATTGCGAGAAAATTTTTGATTGCGTTTTCCTCGTCATATCTTGTCGAAAGAAGTTTTAGTGCCGTTACCAACCTGTTAACAAAAAAAGGAGCAAATTGAACATCACAGAACGGGGAAATTTGAGATTACTTCTTATAAAACTGAAGCCAAATATTGATAATTTTCTGTCATCAAGTACATCCGTCTCATATAAAAGTATGACTATTTTTTAATGTTGATTTACATTTCAGAGTCCATTGTTGATTTTTTGTGAAATGTTGATTGTTTGTAATAATAAATGTTTATAATTTTGTATAACCACAAGTATTATTTGAATAAATAGGATACAAGAAAATGTGCTACTTTTTTTTTTCCTTCTTAACACCCCCAATTTAGGGTGATATTTTTTAGGAGTTTTGGGAATACAGTAGAAATGTAGCAGCAGGGGGTCTACCGAAAATAGTAAAACTTTGAAAGTGGTCCACGAGAAAAAAAAGTTTGGGAACTTCTACTTTAGAAGTATGAGTCACAATTTCAGATGGAAAGGTTGCTTTCTGTCTCTTAGTGGTTGCTCTCCATCTGACCTGACAATACAGTTAAATGAGATGCGTGCCCAAATTTTGACACATTACACATTCACCCACGACATTCGACACACTCACGCTGACACATTAACACAGTCATACCACACCCTCGAATCACACACATTACACCTACATTCATACACACGAAACACCTCAACATCTTGACATATTTGATGTGAATGATCGGAAATCCATGTGTGATTTTAAATTTATTATTTGTTATTTAATTTAGCGTCAATCTTTTATTATTTGTATTTTGTGTCACGATTATTTGAGATTTTAAATCCTAATGGGTTTCGTAAAGAATTAATTACAGATTACATTTACTTTGATTTGCAACTTATGGCAAGTAATGTTTATATAGTAGCAGAATTTCAGAATTATTAAATTCAATTCCAATATCTGATTTTAGAAAATCATTTCAGTATGTAATTTTTTTTTCAATGCCTTCATTTTAAATAACAATACAGTGTTATTTTTAATTTAAACAATTTGCGTTCAGGAAAGTTTCCTTTATTATTATCTTATCTGACACGTTGAAGCTTTATTTTATTTTATTACTTTTTCGGTAATTTATTTTTTTCTTATATATATGTTACCTAGAGAATTTTTTCCCCTGTAAGTTTGATTATAATTAGAAAAATGTTTTGATGAAATAGATCGTTAATATCCGAGAAAAAAATAATGCATCTTGAGATTTTAAAATGTTTTTCTTTACTCCTCGTCAGAGGTCTTCAAACTGGGCTACGTGGAGCCCTAGGGTTCCCTGGAACTTTGACAGGAATTCCGCAAATGATCACAGTCTGCTTAATAAAAGCGCCGAAATTTTTGTAAAATTTTAATTTTTATGAAATATTGAATTTTTAAAGGCAGTTTGCTTGTAAAAATACAAATAAATAAAAATTTTGTGGACTAAATAAAAGTTGAAATTCCCTTAAAGTCACGTGCTTCAAATACAATAATCGAGACGTATTAGATCACATATTAGTCTCCGTTCTTTGACTCAGTCAAAATACCTCAAATTGATTTATATATCAACCGTCTCTCAGTTGAGACTAAAATTTAGCCAAGTTGGTATTATGCATTTTTGAATTGACATTAGGAAAGAATATTCTGAAATTGCCCAAAGACCTGTGAAACATCTAATGTCATTTGTTTCAACCTATGTATGCGAAAAATCTTTCTGTTTGTATACAGCGACAAAAACAAAATACAGACACAGATTGGATGCTGAAGAGGACTTAAGGTTGCAGATTTCTACAATCATTCCAGATGCAAAAATACTTTGCAATAAAGAACAATCACAAGCAAGTCATTAACATTCTTTTTATTAATGTGTTATAATTTAAATTATTGTGGCTTTGTTAATTATCCATTGCATACGGTTTAGAAAAACAAAAAACACCATTAGCTACCTTTCCATTCATTATCTTATTAAGATGCTTGTAATGTGATTAAATAAAGATGCAATAATATACTTTTGCAAATTTGAGTAGGATAAAATTTTGATGTCCTATTTTTTTTGCTCTTGGGGATCAAAGGTTTTCTTCAAGAAAACGGTAAGCTCAAAGGGTTTCCAAAGGGGAAAAAATGGAATACTTCTGCTCTGGGTAATGCTATCGGAAGAAGTCTTTTTTTTTTCCTCCATCCCCTTCTTTTTTGTTTAGAAATTTCTTTTCTCGGTCCCCCTCAGTAAGGATTGCCGTTTGAGGGTGTCGGTCTTCTGATGTGCGGAACAGTTTCAACCCCCACCCATTTCTAAGGGAAGTTTTAAAGTGGGTTGCCGAAATTCTTTGTATCTACTGGTCGAGGACCGTTTCAACCCCTCCTTTTCTACCACGGGCCCTTCCCCCACTTTTGAAACGCAGGTGTACTTTTAGCGAGTGAGAAAGTGGAACTTTACAGACGTCAGATTAAGAGGTTCACTAATCCTAGGGTTGGTAGCAGCGCAGTCTTAGTAGAATTAGAGTTGAGAGTCAATTTTACGACTTTTGAAAAGAAGGACATTTTTGTTTATGGAAGTGAGGGGTCTTGTGTGAGAAGAGTATGTTGGAATTCTTGGAAGAAGTTTTTGTCCAATGCGAATGACCTTCGTGTAAATTGTTATTTAATTAGCTTGAAAGGGAGAGAAATTTTTTTTGTTTGTGTTGTTGATGTTTGGATTGGTGGGGAGCGAGACGTCTAAAATATTTTAACTGTCATTGGCTAAGGGTTTGGTCTGAAAGAGACATCGAATTGTTACTTGATGGGGTAGATTTCTTTCGGAAAGAGAGGTTAATATTTTTATTTTTTCATGATACGGAGGACTTTTGTGGCATGTATTTAGGTGCATTTTTTGTAGCATGTATTACGTGCATTTTTCCCCGGGTAGATGCAAGTTGTTTTCAGAGATAGTTGGGTTTTTTTCCTTTGATTTCGTGCTGTGTGCAAAAGGATTGAGTTGTGAGGAAACGTAATTTTTTAGAGTTGATATTTGATTTGAGTTTTCATTTCCATTTGGTCTTAGAAGATAGTCTCATCGATTATTTAAATTAAACAGTGTTGTTAATATTTTCTATTCCTCTTAAATCTGTAGTTGATTTTTTTTCAAAAAAAAAAAATTCAATCGTAAAGTTATGCAATTTTGTATCGAGTGACGAATTTCAGTGTCGTATTTTTAAGTGTTTGGTTGAGAGTTTGAGTTTTAACTAGTTGCACATGTGACGTAATTAGTGTGTTGCATCAGAGAGCTGCAGTTAGCGATAGGATTACGATGTGTTTCGAGTTTGACAACAGTTGAGTTTGATGACAAAGAATTTATGAGTTTAATGTACAGTGATATGAGGATTCGTTTTGGAGATTAAGAATGTTATATATTTGTTCACGAATGTTTTTCTAGTATTTGCTTCCCGTTCTGACATAGGCGCGTTAGATTTCTCCTTTCCGTAATTGTAGTTTACTTTGTTGTTTGCATTCCTTGTTTCGGACTGGACTTAAAATTTTATCGTAAGCTTGTTGAGTCCGACAGTTATCTTTTCATTTTTAGGTCTTTATGAGAAAATCTAGGATTCAGTGAGTATGACGAGAATTTTATTTCTCCTGAAAGTAACCAGAATCCCATGCAAACATTTAATAACAATTAGCCATTCACGATGTTATAACACGCACAAGATATTTGGATTAACGATGATATACGAGATTACGATAATTACATGATATGCCCGATGATGTTACGATATTTATGATAACGTACGAGATTCACGAAGATGTACAAGCTTACGATAATGTTTCGATATTCTCGATGATGTAACGAGATTTACAAAGTATTTTTCTGGGATTTCGATCATGTTGGAAAATATTCACGATGATATTTCCGAAAAATATGTATACGATGCGATCTCAATTCACTACATTTTTGCTACTCCTTGAAGAAGTCGTCTACTTGTTGACCTTCGTAAAATTGCTAATTCACTTGCTTACTGTTACATTTTCACGTTTATTCACGCTAATTTTTCTCGATACTTGACTTGTGCGTTCTAACGAGTTAAAAGATTAATCGTCCTCAAGAATTTTTGTGAACTTTGAATCGATACGCGTTGTTAATTTTTTTTCTCTTCCTTGAATTCTCTATTGTATGGTGTAAGGTAATAAGCATTTCTCGTTATTGTCTATTCACATTTCAAGTATTTTCTGGCGAATTGCATTTCTTTCTCACGAAGGACGTTTCATTTGTTTTTGATCTACTGTCATTGTTTTTCTCTCGGATTCTCAGATCTGTTTCTCAGAGAGATATTAATCAGATATTAATTCGAGGTTGTTGAAAGAAATACATTTTGCTTTGACCTAATTTTTTTAGATTTCTTTTGAATTTTTATTTTAATTGGATTCAATTTTTTAACCGGAATTGTTTTAACGTTCATTTATAATTTTGTATTTGTCTTCAATTTTAATTTGAATATGAATTTAATTTTGAATTTATTCTAGTTCTTTTTAACTTTAAATTTAAAGTTAATTTCTTAAAGATTAGAATAATTACCTTTGCATTGTACAATGTTTTGGAATAAACTGATTTTTATTTTTTTCATAGTGTTACTTTCGAGTAGCGTTTTATTTAACTATGCAAATTACGTTGTTTTAATGTTTGAATTATTGATATGATACTCCTTTTGAATTATTTTGTGTGTATGTATAAAACTTTTTTTAAAGTATATGAGCAATTTGTTTTTGCCGTAACTTATGACTTCTATGCAATTGATTTTATGTTCAATGTCTAACTTTAAGAAAATTAGTGTCAACTTATTTTTAATCTTAATTAGGGAGTTGGGCTTGCCAACCCGTTAATTACATTTATTCTCGATGAATTTTGCTAATTGATTCTGAATTTATTAAAATGTTTTTATTAAATCATCACTAGCGTACCGAATGTGATTGCAATGTGACATTATTTATTTTAATTAAACGGGTTTTTTAATTTTTTTTTTTTTTTTTTGAAATTGTTTACATTAATGTGCATGTTATTTTAATGAGCATGAATTCAAAACTAATTAAATTTCTGAGAAAAGTTTTGTACGCAAATTTTATGTTTGAAACTTATGTTATGGTGATATTTAACTAAATTTCAAAATCAATGAATTTCAATTTACTTTATATCAATGCTTTCTGTTTATTTTGAAAATGCTCCATACATATAATCTATTCAATGTTAAGAAAAAATTTCGTGAATTAAGGTATGATACGTGGTTGTTCCCCCGATTTTGAAACCGTGATTTTCCCCCGTCTCTTTTAGACTTTGATTTTACACATGAAAAACCCATAGAAAGTCATTGAACATTTAATCCTTTTGAAGGGTGAATTGTAATTTCAGGAGCAAAAGGGTACTTTCTCCCTCTATGTGGTTGCTGACCTAGTCAAACAGTTAAATAAGATGCTCTCCAAGATTTTGATACATTTCACATTCACCTACGACATTTGACACACTCGCACTAACACATTAATACAGACATGTCACACTCGCGAGTCACACACAGTATATCTACATTCATGTGCACGAAACACCTCAACATCGGGACACACTGTTATCCTCCTCCTGTTATGCAATTGTCAACTTAAACTGTTTATTTAAATAAATTTTGCGCTAATTGAGAGTTCTTTCATTTGAGTCTTGTTCTAAATCTTAATTCTATTTCTTCTATGTTTGGAGCCTCTCCTCTCCACTACATGATCATTTCATTCGTCTTAGTTTAATTAATAATGTATTAATCTCAAAATTATTAGTTTCAAATAAGCACAACAATTCCAGAGAAGAGGTTCTGCATCAAAAGCAGTCTCAAACCATTTGTATTTTGACTTCTCAATTTTTGTTATAGTTGTGATCCTTATGGCTTAAAAACACTTTAATGTTTCATTTTGTCTACTTGTACCTCTTCAAAAACAGAAAGCGTTTATTCATGTCTGCATTAAAAATGCTTTCTTCAAGATTTTTCAATTATTATGTTCGTTTTCCCTTTTAAACTAGGACGAATTCCTTTTAAAGTGAACTTTTCTCTTATGTCATTTGCCATCTTGAAAAGAAGGAATTTGACGGGACTAAATTAAAACTCTTAAGTAGTTTTTTGTTGTTGTTGTTGTGGGAAACTATCTATGTGTGACGTGTTATATGAATAAACGCGGTTTATTCATGTAAAGCGTAGTTTTGTAATGCATTTTTCAAATGTTTTGCAAAAACATAGTTTAATTACGAAATACAGCCAAAGAGATCAAATGAAATATAATTTAAGATGTTTCAAATAATGGTCAATGTAATGTCTTAATTACTGCAATCGAAAAAAGAGAAAGACGAAAGAAATAAGACGAAATATAACTGATTTGTAGTGTTTACAATATTATGGTTCAATAAAATAAAGTTTTTAGATGGTCAGGATGAAGTCCGTTTAAATGTTTCTGTCTTTATCTTATATAATATGTATTAATAATTTAAATTTTTTCCGTTACTAAAAATTATTTTCAATCGCTTTTCTTTATTAGAGACTTTGATTTTTAAATTAAAATAACTGTAACGATATCTTCAAGCAATGGATATCTTATGATTTCCCATTTTTAAGAAATTTCTAAAATAAATGTTTGAAAGAAATAAAAGTTAAAAAAATGTCATATTGAAATATTATTACCCGTGCCATAATTTTATACCACATCCGGTGCAGTGAAATATTGCGAAGGAAAGAATTGAATCTTTTAATCGCAGACTTCATAATCAATCACAATCCTAAACAAATTATAAAACGTTTAGAAGCCCTGATTTTAAAACAATATAAAAAATAATGCACTATCATTTTTTTAAAAAAATTCTGAATTGTTGCTGCTTGATTAATGACTCCAGTGGTAACTGAATACTTATTATAAAAACTGTGAGAGGTCAAATTGATAAATAATATATATATATATAAGCAGGAGATACAATGTAACAAGTTAAAATGTATTAAAAAATAATCAAAATTTGCTTATAATTATTATGAGTTTTAATATTATTCAAATTATAAAGTATTTAAAAGCAAAAAATAAAATACGAGTATCATTCATATCGTATTAATTTAGTTATAATTTAAAGAATTTATGGTAACTTTATTTGAGTTATTTCTTTTTTATATGGAATGAAATATGAAATAACATATGAAAATTTCTCATAAAATCATCGAAAATTATATCCTAGAAACATTCAAAACAACTGCAATATTTGAAATATAATTTTATTGAGAAAAGTAGACAAAAAGTATTTAGAGAATCAAATAAATATTTTTCCAGCTCAATTCATTTTACCTGCAGGTTCTTTGCAAAGATTAAATTGGTACGTAATTGAGCGAAGGATTGATAAATGAAACTGAATGATGAAATTGAACGTAAGATTACCTATTTAAAAAATTTTATTATTCATTTTGAAATTTTACGAAGTCATTTTATTAAAGAATTGTAGACACATAATATATCTAACTTATACGTAATTTTATGATTGCAAAATAATTAATTGAACTGCGTAATATATTCTGAAAATGACATCTAGTTGAAACTAAAATTAATTAACACCGAAAACTAACAAAAGGTACATTACACTTATTTTTTACTCATGTAGAAATACTTTAGATAAAAAAAATTGAGCTCAATAAGACTTTAAATAAATTCTGAGATTAGCAAAATATGTTTATAAAATAAAATATGTAGAGGAAGTTTTAAATCAGAATAATGCATAAAGGAGGAAAATGAACATAGACATAAACTTTATTAGTAAGAATGAAATGTTATTAAAGCAAAAATAAATGAATTTAGCTGACATTATACATAACCAATATTCTATAGTAAAATAATGACAAAACATAAATTTTTATCCTCGAACAATAATCCAATATTTTTCAAAACTCTTCATCACTTAATCTGGAGATATTTTATGTACATATTATGCCATTACATTTCTGAAGAGTTTTTGCTTAAAATTACAATTTTTGTATTATATTTTTGTGAAATGATGCGTAAATAAATAAGAGGAAATATGGAATTTAAAGTGAATAAATAAGATAAAAATAAAAAAAAAAATAAGGAATGTGTGCTTTCCACTTGATCACTGTTTTAAGATATATTTATAAATCCTTTAATACAGTTTCAAAAAATGTAAAAAGTTAAAAAATTATTCGTATAACTTTCAGAATTGCTTTAAAAAGCTAATTTATATAACTGTTAAATTAGGTTTGTTTACTGAAATAATCAATTGAAAAAGCAACAACAGTTTTAGCTTTGACATAAAAAGGTTTATAGATTAATATTAAGAAATAAATCTGTCTTTCTGTTCTTATACCTTGTTAAAGCAGTTAACCTATTTTTTACTTTTATTTACACGGTCAATGGTTTAATATTCTTTCTATGATATTATTTTATGTATTACTGAAATAACAATAATTATCTTAATTGATAGAAGAGATTTTAAAATTGTACTTTTTCTTTTCTTCAAAAGATTACTTTTCCAAGAGTCTTATTTATCCTCATTTTTGTATATGTTAATGCATTGTATATAATAATATTTTGAATATATTTATATATATATATTAATGTAGTATTTGCGGTAGGAATAAATACTAATATAATAAACAAATAATTCAAGATATTACATTTTAAAACTTTTATCTATTAATGCATTTTTTTTATAAAAACAGTTGGTATCTTAATGATACTCTTAGAAATTATTACTTTTTACAATAATTCTACTCTAAGTTCTTCCATTAAGCTTAATGTAATCTTTATACAAAGAAAACAGTTTGTAATTTCAATTTATGGAAGAAAGCAAACTAATACCAAATTCCTTCACAAGTAAGTAGAATCGCTTTTGTTTAAATTAATAGCATTTTGCACAATTTTGGATTCTAATGTACTCGCGTATTCACGCTGATGTATCTTGTTGCGTGAATTTCTTCATTTATTTTGTTGCAAACAAGAAAAAATTTATCGTGCAAAATAATATGTAACTTTATTTGATATTTATTTTTACTTAATACTTTAAATTGTAATATTTTTATATTAATATTTTATTTGATTTATTATATATAGATAGTTTAAAATTTTAATACATGGTGTTAGCCATAAGGTTGAAATCTGATTCTAAAAACGTTTATGAAATCAATATGTATAAAAGTATTTTCTGAAATTATTCACTATAGGATATTTTTTCCAAGAATACTCAACAGAGCTTAAAACAGTGCACCTAAAAATGTTATAGGATGACTCAAAAACAATGTGCTTATATACTTATATTTTATTTTAATAAAACTACCCGTAACACAGTGTTTTATTAAATTTTTAAAGAATTGTCATGTCTGAAGAAGAAAAAAAAACCTTTAATCAATAATATTCTTGATTTAAGCTCTGACAAAATGAAATCTTATGAATACTCCATTTATAGTAATTTTCTTTTCTTTCGAAACATAGCAAATTATATTATAAACAATCAAAAAATAAGATTACAAACTGAAATAAATATAAAAATTGGTAAATGCTAGTTGGTTTATTTCATTTCATTGATTATGCTTAGAATATACGTATACTGTTTTAAATTATATTTTCACAATTCAATGGACTATGTAGAAAGTTATACGAACTACATTGGCAGAAAATCTGAACAAAAACATTAAAAAAAAATATTACCAAAAGTCACCGAAGGAAGGTGCTACAAAGTGACAGAACATTCTACTGTGTAGTGTGAGATTTTATTTTAGCGTATTGCTTGGCGTGATTTTAAAAATCGAAAATTTTGCTAAACGTGCTATTATCAAACTCAAAGCCATTACTATACGAAACGTGATGTCGGTTTGTCCAAAGGACAAAAAAGTTGCGTTTTGATGAAAATATATAAATAGCATAGAGGAACTAAAAATAATGAAAAAAAGGCACTATTTTTAAACTCGAAGTTATTTTGATAGGAAACAGGATGATGTCGGAATGACAATTTCATAAACTCTTCAGTCGTAAAAATAGTCATGCAAAAACGAATTGCATAAAAAAAAAAAACTTTCAAAACCACTAAAACAGACGAAGAAAGCGAATCAATGTCCTTTAAGGGAGAGGATTGCAAGGTTCTTTAGTCTAGGTAACAATGAAATATATATTTCACCGGTGCAGTCTGATTTCGTAATGGACGCTTAATTGCAGATAATGTTTACCGTATAAACTCGCGATTCTCATTGTTTTTAAGCCAGGAATAATTTGCCTAACATTCTTTATATGCTGATATTTACTCCTTTTAGCAACACCATTTGAACTTTCGTCGCAGCTAGATAACGATGAGACTTATATTCTACATTATTATAGGTAATGTGATTTTGTAATAGACGTAGAAAGCTAGGACATTTGTTAAAAAAAATGAAGGGAAAAAACACTTCGATCAAGAGCCCAGTTGACTGTTTATAACTAGTAATTGTGTTTTAAGTAGAGTTGTCAAACAAATGATTACCAGAAGAAAGATTAAGAATTTGGCAATTTATTGCCAACAAAACTTTCGCTCAACCATCCCATGATTCTCCACAACTCTTTTCCTTCGCAAACTACTGCGTTCCGCATTGGAACGCTACAAATACACGTTAATTCCACAAATATTCCGAAAAATATGGTCTTCCATGTGTATGAAGGTTGTTCTCGATAGATTTGAGCCTTTACGAATGACCACACAACATTTGACACCCCTTGTAACTCCTGAAATATAATAATGTCACCTATCCTATGGTCAAGAAATTTATGGAGGATGATGCATCTCCCCACATTCATCGTGGTCTGCATCACACGTTACATCAAACTTTCATTGATCAGTCGTTGTTTTCCAATAGTTTGACCTCTTCCATCAATTAAACTCCCCTTATATGACTCCTGGTTGCAGATATTTTTAAGGGATCAGATCTGTGGAGAATACCCTCAAACTTGATACGTTTCAAATATTGCCATTTTCATCACGTTCTTGGAATGAATGCAGGGAAATATCCGTTTTGGAATTGAAGAGAGATATGGAAAACCACAGGACATATATAATATATGTCTAACGTTTCGTGACCATGGGCATTACTTATCGGAGATACATGATGCTATATTTGTATAAATTTAGAACATCTCATCAAAAGTGTCTGTTGTCTGATTTCAAGTCATTATACCCTATAGACATCAGAACAGCTCTCTGAGTTGGTAAAGTTTAAATTCAGCACGCCTGTATATGTTTATAAAGTATCTAAATGGACTGCTGATCAATTTTGAGATGCATCAATTAAATATGACATTATTACGATCCAAAGTTTAATAATTAAACAGTGAAATATCATCTTTAACCACTGATGTTCGTTCGAATTTTAATAAAAATAATAATTAGAAAACTACTGATTTAATTATTAGAAAAAGAATCAAATTTTACTTTATTATTCTCAAAAATAAAATTTTTTAAAAAAAGTAATATTTCAGTATTAAAATAAAACAAGTAAAGTGGGTTTTTCACGAAACTTTCCTTTACACACATCTAGGATTTCTTTATATTTCAGTTTTCAGCTTATTTCTTAGCAAATGAAACATTGTGATGCAAATTAAGTTAAGTTAAGAAGCATAATGAATAGATATAATCAGTCGTATAAAAGTGACAAAAAAATTAAATTTGAGGTATTAGAATGGTTACGATATTAGGTAGATTGCTAATGAGAAGACCTCCGATAGTGCATGGGAGTTTCTTACGTGTCTATGTGATTTATAGAAACTAGGACCCGACGCTGATTCATCGAATTACTCTTTGGTGAATTATTTTGCAATATATTCCGGTAAGCATATTCCTTAATATATTGTAGAAATTGTTAGTACTGACGGCAAGGAACATTGAACATGGAGAGTGCATTTCCCTTTTTGGAGAATAACTAAATAATATTTTGAAACATATTTGACTATATTCCTGAAATGCTGGTGTGTGGCTATTTTAATTGTTTTAGTGCTGAATTTCGAGGAAATTTAGATTTTAAATAAAATATATTTATATTGACAGGCGATACGAGTAATAGAGATGTGCCACAAACATAATCAATGAATTTTGCATAAATATTATTCAAGATTTTTTTCAGTTTCAGTTGATGAAGGGTATTGTATTACATGAATTCTTATCAACTATATGCACGTAAAATATTCATTCTAGTTACACTTGATATTAGCTATTAGACAAATAAGAAAAATTTAAAATTTTGGCACGTCTTACTGAGCTTTTTAATATTTTCTTAATTAATAGCAATTTAGAATAAGAATACAAGTTTAATTTAGTTAATAAATATCGGCCAAAATATTAATGCACATTCCAGAGTTTTAATTCATTTTAAAGATCAATAATTATTTTTATGTAACAAAAACGTCATTTAATGAAGATGTGTAGAGGAAATCAGAATTGTATCTCCTAAATATAATAGAAGTGGAAAATTGTAAGATTCTAAGGAATTTTCTTTTGTTCTGCGTTTTTGTGTAAATTCCTTTTGTATGAGGATTCCGCCTTTTTAAAATCAAACAATAGCAGTTTGCTCATAAATTTTAGAAAAAAAAATTGATTTCATAACATCTTACCCTTTATACTATAGGTCAGAAAAAATATATAAAATAACGCCAAAATGCTGAATTGGATAAGCATATGTAAATAAAATTTCTCTTGTAGGAATAAACTAATGAATACAATAACATGCATTGTTACAGTGAAAACTAAATACTTAAAATGTTTTTCTCTTTCTGATATATTATCTCCTTTAAGGTACAAATAATTGAAAATAATATGATTTCAATATGAGAAGTAAAAATAATATAGTATATTAAATAAAGACAAAGGAAGTACTGATACAAAGGATTTTGAAATGAAAGTGTTTATCTGCATTAAGTAGAAAACTTATTAAACTTGCTAAATTCAGTTAAATAAGCACTTTACTTAAAGCAGCTAAACAATTTCTCTTCAAAGCCCTTTGTATCAGTACTTCCTTTGTCTTTATTTAATATATATTCAGAAGAAAAAAAAGGAGTAAAGCATTGTTTTAATACACATAATGAATTCAATATAAATGTTATTATTATCAGAGGAACATAAATATACATTTCAGATAATGGCTTATTGTGTGTTAAATAATACACAAACAATACATTATGTTTTATTAATTCTAATTAAAAAGCAAATCAAAGTGAATGGATAGGAAATTAATATGAGTGTTCAATTTATTGTATTAAACATTTTATTTGCATCTTTAGTTTTTGTAATTACATCGGGGGAGTATCTATATGAATTTCTTTTTATAATAGATAAATCAATTTTTAAAATAGGTCATTATGGTTGTATTTCCTATCATCTTTAAAATTTTGTCCATTATAAAGCGAAATTTATTAATATAAATTTGTTTCTTCCCTATATGAAGGTCTTTTTTTTGGTTTACATATTGCTAAGGCCAAAACAATGAAACGAAAATAAAATGTACCATATATTTTAAAAATATATCTGAATTGAAAATAAACAACAAAGTTGACACATTTAATTATAAAACACAATGCTAATTAATAACCATTGATTACTTGTTTCACCTTTCATGCTTTATGTTTACAATTCTAAGACGAGAGATCATAAGGTAGCTCCAAACCTCCGACCACTTGCACTTAAGTTCAATTTAATGTTACCAAGCCATGTTTCCAAAACACACACAAAACCAAAGATCCCTACTTTCAGCTCTTACGAGTTATTAATTGCTGCTACTCTTCAAATAATAGGCTATGTTTTAACAAGTTTTTATTTAACTTGCTTAGTTCTTATGTATCTATGTCTTGCCAGTTCAAAATTTGCACTTGAAATGTAACCCACTTGATATCATTCAGTCGAATCGATATTTTGCATTGATTTGTAACTGATGATAATACAATACTATGATGTGCTCAAGAAATGGCGGATTTTGGGGAGACCTATACATAGCAAATTTTTCTCAAATTACTACTTCCTATTATCCAATCGAGATAAAATGTTGCTTGCACGTATAATGTAGATTACTATACAATACTGCAGTGAGTTCAAGTACCCTAGGGCAGCATAAAAGAAGCCAATAGCATGAATTTAGATCATGCATTTAACACGATCTAATTCATTTGAAATTTTACCTCACGTAATTGCTTTTAGACATTTTTTCCAGACTAAGAGAATTAAATAAATATAGGTAAAATATTTTAATCAAGCTTTTATTTAAAACCGGACTAAACATATTTTTATTAAGTTAAAATAATACATAACTTGTGTGTGTAAAAGCTTAATGTCTTATTACTTCTTTTGATTTCATATATAATTATGAAATCAAAAGAATCGGTCATCATGATTTTAAGTTCTCGGCTAGCATTCTTTTCAATAAGTAGTGGGTTCGGGTCCTGATTCCACTAAAGACCCCACGTATCGGAGCTGATGCATTTTAAACCTTTTGAAGTTCCTGTTTCTTATTGTGGCGGGGTGTGGAAATTTGTAGAGTGGGATACCAGAATAGATATCCTCCTCGTCACTTGACCGAAGTTCAGAATTATGAGATACGTTACTAATAAGTGTGACATTTGTGTAATAAGTGTGACATTAAGTGTGTAATCATGTTGCTATTAAGTGTGATATTTATAAACAATAAATAAACCAGACTGACTTCGAAAACAACGAGCGACTGGTTAATAGATGTATAGTCCGATTAAAGTCGAAAATCACCCAACTATGAATATATTTCAACCCAACTATATTTCAAGAATAAGTAATTAACAGAGAGCATGCTTATATGCTGATTGAATTAAAGTGAAAAGAAAAAAAATTGTCTTATTGTTTTGAATTTTAATATTTAAATTACTGACAACTAGATGAATATATTTTACACATCTAAACTGAAAAATAAAATTATTTTTTATTCTGGAATCTTTTTATAACATTTGATTTTAAAACTAAAATGTATAAAGGAAACTATTATACTTTGAGGAATTCCATAACAATTCTCGAAATAATGCACGGATACATTTGATAGGATTTTAAGAATGGTTGGTATAAATGTAAACATTTAGTGAAAGGAATGTAATAGTGGAAAAAAAACATTTTTAACATATTATTAATTAAATTGATTTCTTGAAAGCAATTAATTTATGAAAAATAATAAAAATGAACACAAACATACCTTTTATAGATAGAGAGAAAAAAAATCTATGGAGAAAAAATGGGATCTTGGTATATTTCTCATACTGAGAAGACTTAATACGATTTAAACTATACAATGTGCATTCACATTGTTATTTTGATTGAATCTCCAGCATAAAATGATTTCATTATGTTGGGATAGTTAAATTTTCCAACAAGCACAGTAATCTTAAGAAATATTTTATATTAACTAATATAAAGTTAGAAGATTCTTAAGCTATGCTTAAAATGTATCTTACGAAGGCAATCATTGAAAAGTAAAATCTATGACCAAAACATTAAAAATAATGCAAAGTATCTTGCTTAAATACTGTATTATAAAGTTATAATAATGTTCAATACTTTTGAAATTTTAGTATAGATTTTAATAGTTCTTTCAAGAAGCGCTAGTTATTTAGAAAAACTTATAAATTTAAATAAAATGATGTATCGAAAAACGATACTAGCTTATATTTTCTTTGAACTTTCGGACATTTGTAGTTCCATATCATTGTGATTCAACAAAATGAATATTTTTTTAATACTTTCCCGATCGTTCACGTTTAAATAACTTTAATTATTAAAAGAAACGAAAGAAAATCCATTTTAACAATTACAAATAACAATTTTGTTTGAAAATAGATCTTGAAATTAATAGATAAAAAAAAAAAACTACGATTATTCACGTTCAGATAATGGAAAAGTAAATTAGAACGTACCACGCAAGAAAGGAATAAGACGATGTGTTTCTATTAAATCTTTTTCCTAAATAAAAATGAAAAATGCATTTTTTAAGTAATGAGTTTTTATACTTTAAGATTTGCAGCTCTTATTCTTTGCTCTTAATCAAAAGCTTGAAAAATCTTGATTGGTTTACGTTGCAAAAACAAATGTTTTAAATAAAATGTTCCATAAAATATGCAGATTACAATTAATTTAAAGTAATTTTTTTTTCGTAAAAATAGAAAAAAATATTGATTGTAATTTTTCAAACGTAGAATGCAATTTGAATCTGAAACGACAAGTAGTTGCAGTAGCAATGCTGATTCATGATATATTTATCGAACTTCAAAAAAATAATTATAAGATTACTCACTGAGACATTTACTTTCGTTGAAAATTAATATCTATCTCAAGAAATGTATTTTATGACACCGGCTAATTTGTTTTGTGATAGACTCAGACGGGAACGAAAATTAAAATGTTCAGAATAATATTCAGTTTTTATCTAAACGTTAAATATTGGATGTTGTATATTTAAATTTCTTATGCTTGCGGGATTTTTCTTCTAGCCACCCAAGGGGCTACTGTTTTTGCCAAAATGGTCACTCAATCACTATTCAAAATGAAGTGTTTACCGAATATATTTCAGCCCAATCTTTAATAAATAGATAAATGAGTGACTGAGTGAGTGCGTGAGAGATTGAGTGAGTAAGTGTGAATGAGTGTATGTGAGTGTGAAAGAACGAGTTGATGCGTACCTAAATGAGTGATTGAGTGAATCAATCAATTTCCCATTCCGTTATTCGTTTTTTTTTTTTTTTTTTTTTTTTTTTTTTTTTTTTTTTTTTTTTTTTCAAAATACATTACATAGCAAAATTTTATGGTTACTAATATTTGTTATCGTAACAAAAGTTTCATAAATGAAATTTCAGTTTTCCTTCCATTGGCTAACAACGTGCATTCTGTACATAAATTAAAATTTCTTTTTTACTGTTATTTTTTCATTTACTTCATGATTGCATATTTATTTCTAAATATATAAAATTCATTGAGATACACTGGAAAGAAATACACTGGCGACGGACATCGTAAATTTGAATCTCTATCAAGCGACGAGGAATATATCGCAGCTTCCTCCTTTCTTCAAACTGAGACACCAGAGCCAACAAGAGGATTTAGGAGCATGGACATATTAAATGTGCATCATTCCCACTATACCAGTGGTGTTTAAATTGGGTTCCACGGAACACTAGGGTAAATTGGAACTTTGACAAGAGTTCCGCAAGAGACCACTATTTGCTTAATCAAAGTACCAAAATTTAAGAAAGTTTTAATTTTTATAGAAGATTGAATTCTTAAAGGCAGTTTGCTTGTAAAAATAAATATAAATAAATATTTTAAGGATAAAATAAAATCTTAAATTTCCTAAAAGTCACATGCATCAATTACATTAATCGAGAAGACGCATTAGGTCACATATCAGTCTGCGTTCTTTGGCTCAGGTGAGGAATCACCCACATATTTCACTATTTTCAAGGTATAAATTAAAATTGGCGCCACTCTCTTAAAATTAAAATTTCGAACAGATTTTTTTTTAAAGATAATATTAAATGCTTTGGTAATTTGCATATTTTAGTAGACGGGTACGCTGATCTCGATAAAAATGTAAAAATTAGTTTGGTCAAACATTTATCAGATCTGGAAAAAGCATTTCTTGAATATTATTCATTTCTTGAATCATGTTCAAAATGAAAAATTATCTTGGATCCTAAATCTTTTTCCAAGACTGTCAATCCTTCGAACTTCCAATAAAAAAAATAATTGAGTGTATATCAATTTGATTGATATATCAAATTGATATTTACTCAATTAAAACTAAAATTTAGTTAAGTTAATATTATGTATTTTTTTTATTGACGTTAGAAAAGAATATCCTGAAATTGCCGAAAGAGCTGTGAAACATCTAATATCATATGTTTCAACCTATATATATAAAAAAATCTTTCTCTTTGTACGCTGCGATAAAAACAGAATACAGAAAGAGATTGGATGCTGAAGAAGACATTAGGTTGTAGATTTCTAGCCGTAAAAATACTTTGCAATAAAAAACAATCACGGCCAAGTCATTAAAATTTTCTTTTCATTATTTTGTTATATTTTAAAATATTGTTGCTTTTGTTTATTATTCATAGGCTATATTTTAGAAAACCAAGAAGTGACGGTAAGATTACATTAGTTACCTTACTATTTATTAATCTTACCAAGAAGTTTTATTATGATAAAATAGAAATGCAATAATAATTTTGTAAATTTGAATGGGATAAAGAGCTTTGATATCCTATTTTTTCTTCTGTTTGATCAAGGGGTTCCTTGAAGGTAATGGTAAGCTCAAAGAGTTCCAAAAAGTTCAAAAGGTTGAACACCTCTGCTCTACACGGTAGGACTTAAGTGGCATCAAAGATTGAATCTAAGCCTAACGAAAACAATGTCCGTTGCGAACTCCCAATCAAATCAACGTGGTCAGTTTAAATTTATAAAAAGAATGTTATTGTAAGAATCTAACGGCTTTTTTAGAAAACATTTAGTTGTCCAAGCGAATTTAATCATTATTCTTTTCAGCATGGATTTTATTTTACCATAATAAAAGATTTAAACTGTCATACAAGTTATTTCGGTACATGAAATTAATAATACAAATACTTTTATTTTATCTTATTTTTCCTTGTATTACTATGCATTACTAGTTACGTATGCACCGCCTTTTGATAATTTTTTTTTATTCATTTGATCCCAAACTAATAAATATCTCTACTAATCTCTAATAAATATCTAGTTCAATCAAACATCAAATAAATAGACAGATAAACATTTCACTGAATTTTAGTAAAAGAAACATCTACTATATCTATTATGCATGTTGGAGCAAACCTCACGTGTACTCAAAAGTATATTAAAAAGTTTTATTTAATTGGCCATTATTACGGCTAGATCAAAGTCAGAATCGAATCAATCTCATATCTCTTCCTCTTTCCAACTACACCACAATTTGTATACGAATTCTGCTTTGCATAACTGGGAATTTAGTTTGTTTGAATTATCGTCCAGGAAATCTCCTCATAGTAACTAAAGGGAAGCAAGTCTCATATCGTTAAAAGTTATTAATTATATGATCATTTGCAGTTCACGAAATATCCAAATTGAAAGGTATATGTTTAAGTGTATTAGTAAAATGAATAATACGATTTTTTTACCCATTAGTATTTTTAATACATTGAGTTCAATCTGACCCCAACTGCAGAACAGTTGATGATTTTCCTAAATAAGTATATATAATTACTGTTATATCATTAATTAAGAAACAAAAATATACAAAAAAAGTTAAATTAATTTTTTCTTTTAATCACTCGTTTATTTCCAAGAAAATATATTGCACTCCCATTGGGTCGATTAGTATAATATATATGCTATAATAGCTGGTACACAAATATTCACTATTTATCCATACAAGAGGTTACGAATAATACAATCATTATTCTTCAGGGAACGATGATAGTGTGAAAGAAACATTGGCAAAATGAATAGCCAACGATGATAAAGATTAAGTAGTTTCTTACTAAAGGAATTGTTGTGTTACCTTAGAGACCCATTAATTTATCTAGTTATCCCACAATATTTTTCTACCACTGAGATGCAATATTTTTCTTCAAATGTGAATGTAATAAAAGATATGCTATTATCACATGAATTCTATTCATTAAATTTTCCTTTATCTTAAAAAAAAAACACAAGGAGTTGAAAATTTTACTAACACTCTTTTACTTTAATTAAAGTGTTGGTTTATTCTCATGTATCGTTGATTTATACATGTTATGTATGTTTCATAGAAATTTCCTAGCGCACACAGAAGTAAAAATACTATTTTGAATCATATTTTATTAAGTAAGTTAATAAGATAATAAACATCTGAGAAATTTCGTTGTGTATATGGTTGAAAGTAATGTAAGTTTCAAATATTCCAGGTAGTAATCTCAAAAATAAAACTCTTTCTAAAAAAGGGATTATCAATTTTTTTTCGTCGTAATAAAAACATAATAACGTCAATGAAAGTTATCTAAATAACTTATTTCAGAGACTTTTTTCAATGTATTGCTTTTTTACTTAGGAGAAGGATTATAACATTTTTAAACGCTGAAAACATCTGCTGTATTTCAGTATATTAAATGCAAACACTTCGTTTACAGGTAAGGTGCATACGTTAAGCCCAACTTCTTGAGAGAATGACATAAAAAAAATAATGATTCATTTTTTTTTGAAGCATTTGTTTTTTTTCAAACAAATGTTTTGAAAGCTTTTATTCAATTAGATATTTTATTAAATTAGATCATATGTATTTATTTATGCCTTTTTCAGTTCAAAATTTCTTCTCAAATTGTAATCTACTTATGCGATCGTGCGGAAAATTTTCATACACGAATGACCACTGATAATATAAGACAATGGTATATACAAGCAATGACAGAATTAGGGGAAGAGGATACAAAGTTCACATAGCTCAACTGGTCTTGAACTTTGAAATTGAATTGTAATCCAATTTCCATCAGAAGATACAGTTGATATTTCGCATACTTAGAATTTTGCATTTTGTACAGCTCTAATAACAATACAATATAGTATGCTCAATCAAATCCACGATGAAGAGGAGCTGATTCTGGTTAAATCTTGTCGAGATTTTCCCGAAGAAGGTGTTTGCTCATGTGTTGTTCTCGACACTTGACCAAGGCTCAATAGTACACTCCAAAACGTTTTGCCCTTAATAATACCTAATTGAGTTGAAATTTAGCACGCACGCATACCTCAAGTAATTCTTTTTTTAATCTTGAATTTATATATATATATATATATATATACAAAGCTGGTGTGGAAAACTTAAGCAACAATGTTAATTTCAAGCAGATAGCCATGAAATTTCAGAAAGCGGGTTATTACGATCAGTACAATGAATACTCATTTCAGTAGAAAGGTGATGCGTATGCAAATGTCAGGAACCAAATATCATAGGTGACGTGAGCGTACGCAAAATGCGTTATGTCGGCACGAGCAGATTAAGACTACAATGAAAAAAAAAAAGAAGAAGAACGGAGGCACAATTAAAGACATTCGCTGCAACTGCAAGTGAATTCTTTCGTGAAACATGGATAGAAGAAATCACCTGAACGACTTAACACATGGAAGAATGATCGGAAAGCTGGAGGAAGGGCGTAGTTTGATCAACAAAAGTGTCGTTTCACGCGCTCTGAAAACCTTCTTAATAATAGGTACTGTTGATAGAAATGTTGGTGAGGGCCGCCCTAGGAAAACAACTGCAGTGGTTGACCGATATATCGTCCTAAAGGCAAAAAGAGCTCAATACCAGTCAGCAAGCACAGTTGCTCAGCAACTGTTTACTTGTACTGTTAAGTGTCACGATTTATTGTAACCAAACGCCTTCACAAAAATGTCCTATTTCCCCACCGTCCTGAACATTTTATCCCTTTGAAAGTTGTCCATTGGCGGTATCGCTTAGAGTGGTATAAGAAGCACTTAAACTGGACATCTCATCAATGGAGTCGTGTCCCCTTTACGGTTGAGAGTCATTTCAGTACCACAAGCGATTCTCAACGCTAGTTCATTTGGAGAAAGGTCGAGACACTGTTTCATCTTAGTAACATTACAAAAAGAGACCATTAGGGTATTCCAGGAGTTATCGTCTGGAAAGGCATTATGCTGAATGGGTGGACTGAGCTCCACGTTTTCGGTAGAGGTACTGTAACTGGAGATCGCTGTGCAAGGAGGTGATCTTTCTCCATGTGCATATGTTTAGAGGTGCTATTGGACCAAACCTCGCTTTATGGATGACAAGCACGGCCACGCCAGACTGCTGATGTTAAGCAGTTACTGGAAAGTGAATATATCACTCGAATGGATTGGTCAGCGTTCTCCTCTGATTTAAATCCCTTAAAGCATGTGAGGGATGTTTTGGGGAGACGCCTTTAGGCCCGATTACATTCTCCGGGGAACACTCATCAACTTAAAGAGATACCGATTGTGGAATGGGCACTCTTACCTCCAGAACTGTTGGACGATCTAGTGCTGAGTTTGGAGAGACAGTGAGAAGCAACCATTGCAGTAAGGGTAGGGGATATCCTATACTAAGGAACATCTGCTTGTCATTCTTCCTCTTGGACAGATATTCATGTGTAATGATACTATGAGTTCAATAAAGCCTTTTTCTGTTCGATTTCATACTAAATTCATTGTATTCATTTTTAAGCAACTATGCTTTCGTCATCGTTTAAGTATAAAATGCTATATCTTATTTCTGAATTTCATGTCTCTCAGATGATTTCTCGCGCATACATGGCAAAAAAAAAAAAAAAAAAAAAAAAAAAAACCACCTGTGGCTTCACCAACCTGTGTTCTGTAAATATTATCAAAAGGTCACTAGCAAATACGTAACACATGATTGGGTGAACTTAAATTTAATATTATTCATGTTTATGTTGTTTATTACCTTAAAAATTCTGAATGCATTTTATGTTACTTAGCATTCCAGTTTTCATTCTTTTTAGTCACATTTTTTATTCTAAAGAACAAGGACTATATTAAATAGCAGAAGTTTCTCCAAGGTTGAAACAATAGAACCCATGAAAGATTTTCAGAATAAAGGTTTTATCAGGAAAAAAATGAAACACAGGGAGGTCTAAGAGGAGACAGTCATAGTAATTGTGTTATTGGGAGAAGTAAAGATCAAATCTGTAAGTTTTTATAGGTTCAAATTGGATTTTTCAAAATCTGATTCAGAAAGTATCCAGAATATAAATCATGTATTATTTTTATTTTATTAATTTGAAAAAAATATATCATTTCATTTTCATCATGTTAGAGAATTCATATGTGTTTCAAATATATCATTTTTCAATATTTCCAATTAAAATAAATTTTCTTGGGTGTATCATAACATTGTCTTTGTTTTCGAAAATAATAACTTAAATACTAAGTTTTGCCTCCAGAATTTGTCTTACAAATCTTTTTGAAATTAATTTTAGAAAGAGATATGCATCTGTTAAATGCATGGTTCATATTATATATATATATATATATATATGTGTGTGTGTGTGTGTGTGTGTGTATGTATTGGTAATTTTTGTGTCATTATTTAAAGCAATATCTATGTATATATGTTCATGATGTTTTGGTTTATGTAAAAAAAATTTCATTCTGCTTGTGACTTTGCATGATTAAATTAACCCAAATTTTATATTGATGATCAGTGACGTCAGTATTCTGTATTTCATTATGTTTCAGTTCGCTTACTTTTGTGTTATAACTATATTTTAATTGGTGTGTGTTAAAATATTTTAGATGATTATTTAAGTATACCTTAGTATTTATAAGCGTATGTGAATATGTTTCATATGCCTATTATCATTCTTTTTTCCATTGAATGAATTTCAGATTTTTGGTTTATTACCAACTTTTTATAATATAATTCACTTAATTGTGATGGTTGGATCTGTAATTACCGGTTAAAACAAATATCATTCCGTTCCAAATTACGGAACAGTATTTATTACATTACAATTTTCTAAATTTTGACTTTTCCATAAATTCTTAGATAGATTGATTCTAAATTTTTATTTAATTTTCATAAGTATTTTTTAATTTGATTTTTGGCTATTTCTTGAGTTTTGGAATTTTTCTCTTCGTTACATTTTTGTTTTAAATATTTTTAAAATTCTTTAGGTT
>BMAW01051860.1:0-56508 GCA_019974015.1 Nephila pilipes
GTAAATACACTTCCATATGATATCTGTGTCATCTCAGCAATCTCACGGAGCTTCACTTTACGATCTTTCATTATAATTTTTGTCACTTCACTCACATTTTCCGGTGTAACGGCTTCCACAGGTCTACCCGAGCGTTCCGCGTCATTTGTGTCGGTACGACCACGTTTAAACTCGGCAAACCACCGACAAATCGTTGCTTTTGATGGACAAGAGTCCGGGTAACATTTCTCAATCCATTGTTTCGCTTGCACGGTGTTTTTACCCATTAAAAAACAATGTTTTATCAGAACACGAGAAACTCAGTTTTTTCCATTTTTTAAACGAACTACAAAACGACTTTACTCCAACCTCGATAACTCAGCTGTTTCTGGTCCGATCGACTTAAGATTTTGACACGTTTCAAGCAAAGGTTAGTACTCTAGAAAGACCTGATTACTGGTTTACTACGAGCGCCATCTCTGGGTTAGTCTCGAAACTTATTGATCCATGTGTTATATATATATATATATATATATATCTTATTAATCCTATAAATAATAAGAAATAAAATATCTGTTTTTTCTCAGCAAATACAATTTCTCCCTGTGAACCGCTTTTGTAAAACAACACATTTACTATAAACATAAAATAGGTATATTTCCAAATGCTAATCTTACCAATGAGACACGTAAGATTCCAATAATTAGTTTCTTTAGCTCTGATGTTGATTTTTAGAACATATGAATAGCCCCAGCTGGACAAAACAATGTCGTTGAACAAAATTTCATTCGATCTATTTTCCACCATCTGTATTGTTGAGCCAAGAATCTTGCCAGGATAAACATCATCATACAGTAAACCAATTGATCCTTCCCAAGTATATTTCTGAAACAGCATTTACAATTACGACATTTAACTTTAAAATGTATTCTTGATATTTCGATAATTGTTAGAAATTATAAAATTATACAGTAATATTGTGTTGAAATATCCAAGCAGTACCTTGAAATTATGAGGGAAGTCAAAGATAATGGATAAAAGTCTACTGTATTTTTTTTTGATAATTATAGGAATTATTTTGACCAGTCATTAAAAATATTAATTTTGAAGTTACAAATTGCTTTTCAGGTAACATTTTCTGTAATTCTTTGATCAAATTGAAATTTTAATGAACTTTAACCAGCAATTAATTTTGTAACTAGAGAAATGTCATTGTTGCATTTATAAATTAAATATGCTAATCCTCATCTGCATTGTTTGCATCATATGCAATTACTTTTCGCATAAATATATGTTGTAATGAGGATATTCACACTTATCATGCATTATATTGAATGCATTTCTTTATCACTCTCAAGTACGAGAGTGGATGGTAAAATTTTAATTATTACTAAGAAATGACCAAGATAGTTGGATAAAATTTATCAAAATACTTTGTTCTTTTACGACATCGAACAAAAAATTATACTTCTAGCAATCTGCAACTTCCTAAAATTATACTCAAATTTTGCAATCAAATTTTCTTTCAAAAATTAAATTCCAAATAACAGAAGAAAAAAATATATTAGCAAAGATGATGGCTCAAATTTAACATATTATTCACTATTCATTAACATGCATGAGTCCCTGAACAATATTTGTTCCATTATTCTGATTTTACTCAATAGTGTATACTGCATGCAAAACTGAAAGTCAATCTCTACTTTGATTTGCTATCTCTGATTATTTTCTAAATTTTAATTACTCGTGGAATAGTTTGAAAGTAAACGGCTCATTAATATTGCAAACTTTCATGCAAATTCTAAATATTTGCTGTATTAGAAGTTTTGTTCAGAAAACAATAATCTTCATATCTCAGTATTAATAATTTTATATTGAATCTAAGTTTATTTTTTGTCCAAATCTTTCACTATTTAATATACTGATATTATAATTGGTGGTTATTTATCTTTCGTCAATAATCCTTTTTTCTTTTTAATTATTCCCTTTGATAGTTTTATGGTAAGCATTTGAAAGATGTATTTATATATGAAATGCCAAACTAAAATTCTTAAGTGAATGAGTGATAGTGAGAGCTTATAGTGCAAAAGCCAAAGATGGTAATGCTGATTAATTTAAACATTTGTTTAAAATGTGAGAAATCTTTTTAAAAGTTTTAAGATAAAATGAGTGAAAATACGTTAATAGATAAAATAATTGTAACGTTATAGGGTTAGAAATTTAAATAACAAGGTAATTTTATATAAAATAGACAAAAAACTTTGGGTGGGAGTTTTACAATTTTAAAATTCATGAGTTTAATCATCTTTTTACCACTCTATGAACATTTATCATTTTTCTAAATTTTCATCCATACTATTAAATTGACCGACTACTTTTGAAACATGATTTTCGGGAAAAATTCACAATTTTTATATTATCATTTTAAAACCCAACTCATTATCTTTTCAAAACTGCTTTTGTTTTGTGTTTAGGATAATTAGAAATGAAATTACAATGATTTGAAAATTTCATTAAAGCAGTCAACCTAACAGGAAATACTGGTTAAAATGGTTTTTTCGGAAAATGTGCTTTTTTAAAAAATTGCTAACTCAGATCGTTTTTTTACAAAATTTTGCTGATACATTTGTGTAAAATTTTAACTGCATATTATTTTTAATATTGTTAAGTCTGTGAATTGATGGTTTAGATTTAAAACTATTGCTTTTTAATTTAAAGATGTTTTGTGCGATAATAAATGTAAATTTGATTTTAAAAAAATTAAATGAAATTACTACGATGAGCTATAATTTGTTCACATTTAAATATGTATCTTAGATGTTAGTTTATTGTGTCAACATAGATCATAAATTATTACAAAAATTAAATTTAAATTAAAGCAGCGGAATTCTGTATGGAATATTTTGCTTTTGGGTCAAATTTTCCCAAAATTTCTGACTAAATTCCTTAACTTATTAAATTTTGCATAAAAAATGTATTATTTTTTACCTTTTTTTAATAAATTTTAGTTATAATCATCTTCATAAAAATGGGCTTAAAATTTATTTAAATACCTTTTTTAAAATAAAAGTTACTTCATAGTTGAATGCCTTAGAAAACTAAATAGTTGCTCTGATAACAAAAATGCAATAATCAGGAGCATTTCATAATTTTGTTCAATATAATAACAAATTACGACCAAATTTGGATATTAATTGCTTTTTAGAGCTATTTACTTATCATTCAACAAATATTTAAAGTGTGTTTTAATTTAATGCGTACTTTTTATTAATCATGTTCTCGAAAAGTTAAATAATGAATTCCGACAGAATTTAATGTGTTACGTTCGTGTTTAATTATTTCAAAGTGCATTGCAATTCCATCTGAAAATTAATTGCTTCCCCTGATTCAAAAAGTTTATTTAACTGAAAGCGGAAATGGAAAGTGATGATTTTTAAGACAACAAACTTAATTAGTAAGAATTGAATGTCAATCAGCATTTCACTTCGTTAAGGAAAATTAATCAGCATTTTTAAATCTGAAGAATTCCTAATTACTACAACGTTTCGAACATAATTTATTTCTAATTTTAGAAGGTCTAGTAGTACGTAGCAAGTCAAATTTAGAGCGGAGTTTAAATATTTTGTTTTGATTTTACTTTGAAACAAATACAGACTCGAGGACGCATTCTTAATTTATGTTGTCTCTAGAGTTGTATCTATTTGTGTGAATAATTAAGCAAGTAAAGGCGAAAGTACAGAGAGAAATGTCTCATGTTGTTGTTAATGAGACTGACAAAATTTATTAAAAGAGATTCTTTTCAAAAAACAACTTTATTGAATAGAGTGAAAATAAATTTAGACTCGCATAATCATTTCAAAATTTTGACTTTTACGATCGATAAATGTAGTAAATGCAGAGCCAAATCAAACAAAATACCATATTAGCTAATAATAAATTTACTGGTGAATTTTGTTCATAATATTCAGCATTACTTAAAAGCATACTTTTAAAAGGATTAATACTACATTCAAACATTTGATCGATATTTCTATTTTTATTCTAAAAAGTACTTAGAAAATAAATTCACATAGAATTTAAAATTTAATGAACTGAATTCACTTCATTTTTTTCGATATAAGAGGAACAAATCTTTTTTCATATCGTCGTACATAAAATTCAGAAATTTTAGCGTTGATTCTAACTCAAATAATGTTGTAAGGACATGTTTCTGAATTAATCAGTATTTATTTTAATACTTTTGGGTAACTCTATCTATTATGAAATTCATAAATTATGTAATATTTCGTCATTTTTAATGGAATGATGAATATAAATATTTCTCACTACATTTGCATTTATTGTTAAGCCTGCGCAAATTTCCAAAAAGAAGTAAAAAACATTTATGATATTAACTTCTATCTTGTTGATTTAAAATTAATACTTTAAACACACACAAAATTATTCAAAAAATGTTTACCTTAGGATTTAAATGAATGTTCTTCGCGTTCGCATGCATGATTAAAGCAGTACATCTTCAAAGAAAGTTTTTTAAATAATCTAAGTTTTGCCTACAAGTGATTATTTTATGAATTTATGGGGCTTCAAAATAAGAAAAACACCCAAAAAAAGTTTTGTTAGTGTATATTTTTATTATCAAAAGGGAATTTTATACAAATATAAGGGAAAATTAAGACTTTCCGTAAAACATGGTAACTCGAAAGAAAATAAACCTATTGACATTTTCTGAATTCAGTAATACAGAAAATAACTTTATCTAGAGAATAGACTATTGTTTTAATAATACATCTCTTGCGCATTAAGCTATGGTAGTTCGAGTTCTGAACACTAAAATTTTATTAAAGGTGCTTGTAATTTTCATTTTATTGCATTATAAAAAATCTTCTACTCAATATGAAATCTTCAGAATAGTCTATTCTATGTATACGTACTAGAGAGAAAATTATATTTACGTTTAAAATTTCAGGTTCATTTGTGCATATCATATTGTGTTTTACAATAATGAAAAATGTAAGAAACACGTTTACAAATTATTTCCAATCAGAGATAAATTAATATTAAAACAGATGTAAAATTCGGTACCTTAAAAAGGTAGAAACAAAATTCAAAAAGATTTTTGAAGATAAAAGATTAAATTTTTATTAGATGAAAAATAAAAATTGATGTTTAGACAAAGAATTATGTTTTGTAGGTGTACTGTCACCATAGAATAAGAATATGTTTATCCTTCAAAAACACATTCAACTCATTGTGTGCCATATTTGTTGCGTTTGAAAGGAAAAAGTGCTTTATGTTCCGTATCTGCCTTTTAATAATTGCAAAAGGAATTAAATTTCCAATGAAGTTCTTGTTTCGAGTATTATTTCACTACTGTGTTTCCCGATTCAAGCTGCCTTTAATAATCCTTTTTGAAGAATAGATGAACAGTTCCAAGAATGTACTTTTGAAAATACATAATGAACTTTGGAGGAAAAAGTGTACATTGTCATATGCTTACTTTGAAAATATAGTGAAAAAGTAAAATATTTCTAGCGAAACATACAATGACATTAAATTACTCATATTATCATATTTAAAAAATCCACTAACAACTAGTCATTATACTTAACTGGTAATTACAGCAAAGGATCATATCTCTGCATACGATTGCCTTCTGGCAAATGTTTCGAGAAGAAACCAAATAAAAAAAAGATTAATATTACTTCAGAAATAAATATAATTTAATGCAGTAAAGCCTCGTTGATTCGGTTTCGTTGGGATCAGAATCAGAACGGAATTGAATTTTTAGAAACCAGAAAATGAAAAAAAGGGAAGAAAATGAAACAAACTTACTGAAAAGCATTTATATACTGAAAAATATCGAATATGAATCATATTTACAGAAGATAAAGACGTTTATTTTGCTAACAATAGAAGTTCTCTGAAAGTCGCTTTATTGCGTTTTCCATTTAGAAAATGTAGCATCTAATACCCCACGCCACTGGTGGTAAGAGTTGCAACTAAAGTTTTCTTAACTTTACGCAGAATATTTAAGAAATCCCACACTTTCCTTTAATACATTTGTATTGCTGTTAGAAAATTTCAATAAAGAAAATAATTTTTTTAACTACGTAGATGAAACAAAGAAATATGGTTATGAAAATCTACAGATAGCTTTTAAAATTTAGAAACAAAGTAAAATTCTTGGAGCAAATCGATCTGGTATATCAAGAAACTCCCACTAAAGAAACTCATTTTAACGTCATTTTATTGCATTAACAAAACTTCATGTTAATAAGAGACTCATACCAGTTTGCAATCTTTAAAATTTAATTCTTGAAATTTAAGAGCATATTAGAATACTTATTTCTACCATAACCGTACAATTTAATACAAAACATTTTTAACCTCGTATTTACTAAAATGTAAAATAAAGTATTTTTTTAAAATGTATGAATGAAACATCGGATTGATTATTCAAAATTAAAGAGAAAACATCTATAAACTGTTAACTCATAACGTGATATTAATATTAATACAGTCCACTGTCTTTAGTACATTTCTGTTTGAGATTTGATCTTTAATATAAAGGAGACTGTGACACAAACTTTGCAAGCCAGATAGAAAATTTTTAGACGCTAGTTTCTTTCGAAGAAAAATTCCTAGCTGTAAAAGAAAATGGATTAGAACTAAAGTATGGTATTCGATCTGATCAATGTACATACAGAGAGGTATTTTCTGTCAGCAGGAGCATTATTAAGAACGTCATAAATGATGACGCCAGCAGCCGGAGATAAGGTGTCATTTTCCCTCGGACTAATCGGAAGTCTTCGGCCAGAAGGTCGAAGAAAGAGTTTCCGTTCAATGACGCTGATGGGATTTGACAGCCATGGCACAATCTCTGAAGGACCTGATGACGATACGGAAAGTTTGAAACTGAAAAGAAAACAATAAGCAAAGTATTAAGCTAAATATAGTATGAACTACTTCATAAACCCGCTCTTCGGACGGGAGAATTGAAAAATATAACTACACAGATCGAAGAGTACAACAATTTTCATGAGGATTGATTTTTAAATAAGGTTTTCAGTGAATTTATATGAGTCTGAAATTAAACTTCAGAGAAAGAATAGCTTAATAAATAAGTACCAAAGAGTGAATTATAAAAATTTCAAACCATTCTAGGTAAAACTTGTAATTCATTAATTAAAGAATATTTTTAGCTTTTATAGCTAAGATAAATTAAAGTCTTAAAAAAATGGTATTTATAAAATAACAATCATTAAACATTTTTTGGAGTTGTAATTAATGTGATGAAATATTACATTAAATTTAACATAAATTAAATTTCATTAATAGTGAACCTCAATTTCTTGGTACGGAGGAATTTAAAAAACTTAATCGATCATTTTTCATCCGACCTATGAAAAATGATTGTTAAGTTTAAATTTGAAACGCTTCAATAAATGTTTCAAAATATGCTTGTCGAAGTGATTTTCAAAAATTAGCCAAAAATTGAATAGTTAATTTATACACTCGATTATCCAAGAACCATAATTTTGCAATGTTTTATTCGAGAGCTAACCCGCAAGGTTTATAAAAACAACATTTCAATGTTATTAATTAAGAAAAATCGAAAAAAACAGGGCAAAAATTATTTTAAAAAATATATAATTTTTGAGATCGAAACTGCTGTCATCTACTGACGTTGAAAAATGGTCAATAAGGGTATTTCAACAAAAATTCACCAAGGATAAATTTGAAAAATATGCTTATACGCATGAATATGATCTTACGGCTCTGATGACTACGACTTGAATGAATTATGGCTCTTTTCACACATCTGCTAAACTTGCTAAAAAATTTTTATCGATATGATTAGTTATGTGGAGTTTCATCACGGACAAACAAACACTCAAATTTATATATGATTACATGGTAAATCTTTCCGTATTCTGCATTTAGGCATATAATTCTGTTGACCACCTTAAGGATTAAATAAGTTACTACAACGCAGGAAATGCAAATGAACAGTAGTAAAACATTTTATCGTGGTAGATAGGTGGTTTCTCTTTATGATAATAGATAGTTAGTACTGAAAGAGTTCCCTTTATCTCGAAGCATTTATTCTCAGAAAGATCCAAGCTTAATTCTGAAAATGGATTAGATCTGGAATTCATGTTATGAGAATGAATATATGGCTACTGTAGAGAATTATCTGTTAGAGACATTTTGGCCATAAAGAAAAGCAGAAAGCATTCACAAAAGTAAGTAAATAAAGTAAAAAAAACTATACATTCAATAAAGTAAAAAAAACTAAAAGCTCTTCCACTGTTAAAGTAAAATACTTAAAAACTCTGGTTAAAAATGAGAGATATTTGCCATCTTCCAAATATAAAATAGTGATAAAATGCAATACAGTGAAAATAAATAATGAAAAAATAAACGTTAAATCTATTGACCATTTAAGACCTTTTTGTTCCTATAAAGAATCAAACGTTATAAATATCACAGTACATTTTGAATAACAAAATTAGATCTCATATAAATTTTCTTGAAAAAATCGAATCCATCGAATTATTTTAAAAACTGTTTTTAAGGGTACCAGGATATACGTGGGTTTTCGAGGGTCTCTGGAATATAATATCTAAGACTCCTTGTTTTTGAGATATATATCTTTTCAAATTATTAGTAGAGCTTAGATTTTTTTGTCTGCTTAATAATGATATTTCAATAATTCTATAATAGTAATTTTTTGTCAAAAAGGTTTTTTCCTCTTAGTTGAATATGGACACGATTTGGGAGATATACTTACATGTAATTGCCATTTTAAAGAAAACAATTTCACAGCATGGTTTAAAAATTTTTATGCTTCTATGAAGAGTACTTATGCATGAAGGGAACCAAAAATATTTGTCCTCTAAGTAAAACCTAAATCTTAAGAAACATTTTTAAATGTAAAAAGTAAAAAAAATTAAATATCCAAAATTACAAATTTTTGTAATTTTTTTTCAAAGAAAATATACAGTAATATCATTAAAAATTGCTTCTCTAAATTTCTTGTATTGTTTTATATATGAATAGAATATTTTGTGTATTAGTGGAATACTATTTTTAAATACATGTTACCTTAGTACAAATATATCTGAAACATCATATCTCTATTCAACTCAAAGGGGGAAAAGTACTTTTATTATTGAATAAAATGAGAGAAATATTATTAAAAGAGTCTTAAATTCTATATTCTCCCCCCACTCCTCATGTCCTGATACCCTTATATCGGTTTTAATTAGCTTTATACCCTAAAACTTGTTTAATTTCTTCTTGAATTTATTAAAAATCATCACAAACCAAAAAACTTTTTTGTCTTTCTTATACTTTAACCTTAACTTTTCACCTTTTCGCTAAACTACTTTTCTTTTTCACTCTTTACTACATAACTTCTTATTATTACTTAAGAACTCATGAATCATATCGCTTTGTTGCTTACAAACTCTCATTTCTTACTGTAGCTCATTTAGCTATTAACTTTGTTTGCTTTCACTTAAAATTCTTGTGATATCTGACACACTTTTTAATAACAATAACAATATTCGTTTATTCATTCGCTTTTTGCGTTGCCTTGATGATCAGTGCAGATTAACAGTTAGCACTCCATCATTCCGCGATTCACATCTTTCTCGAGTATCAACTCGCTTACGTCTACTCTGCTCGGAGATTCGTCTGATCTGCTCTGAGAGGATTGTATGACATCTTACACTTAACCCTTTACAAAAAACGCCCTCTACAGGTGGGCTTTAAGCACGGGAGATGACACATTACATAATGTGGCCAAATAGCCGAGCTGTCTTGGTAGCAAGCTCGCTCACGGGGTTGTTTCCATAAATCTTGGAATCGAGTCCCGATACCAGAAATACTAGCCACATAGCGACGGGAGTTTATTATTGTCTGCACTTAAACTGGAAGTTCCAATTACATTTAATACAACATTAATCTGATTCTCATAAAAAGGGAGTCACAATAAAAGCTCTCACGACTTAACATAACTCAAGTTAACGGAGTCCAATTTTAATGCATGTTACAACCATTTATTTCTCCCTCAAAACGATATATTTACCAATTTTTAGATAATAGTATATTTATTCAAAAAAATTCATATTTCTTTATAGTTTTTATTTATTATACTGAAAAGAGTAGGGATAAGAACTCATGAAAATAAATTATTTATTTCACCCTTATACTTTGCTGAAAAACAAATTTTCTTAAGTATATTTGATGTTGATTTCAAATAAGAATGACTATCTTGAAACGATTTCTTAACACTTGCTTTGGTATTCAACAAATCTTTAAGAGCTGCGACTTGCAATTGTGTTTTTTTCACTCACCCATAACTCATTAATAACAGAAAATACTCTTTCTACTGGTGAATTAAGGTCTTTTTGGAAAATTGTAACAATGGGTTTCTTCCTATCTGAAAATGGGACATTTCGCCTTGCCGATGTTGTGCTTAAGGACTACAGGACAAACTGCTTAAAAAGGCATTAATGCCCCCATAGAAAAGATAATTTCGCTTGTGAAGTAATTGTGGATCAAAGAAAGTCTAAAGTTGCAAGTCGATGCTCTTAAATATATGGTGATTACCAAAGCTAATTTAAAGAAAACCTGCCTAGATTTTGATTCTTATTTAAAAAGTTATTTCACATTATGTACTTGGAACGGGAAATACGAATGAAGAGTAAATCACTTTAGTGTTGTTTTGTGATATCTTTTTCTTTATCTACGAAGCCCATGATATAATGATGCCTTTTGTCTCCCAAAAATTCGTCGCCAATACTTTTCCTGTCAATGAAACTGACTGAATGAACGACAACTCGACGCGGTAGCAATTAAATTGTGATTTAAACAAAAAATAAAAATAAACCAATAAATCAGCAAATCAAAATAAACCTATAAAATACCAAACCAAATCAAAACAAACAACCAAAAGTCAACTGAATCAAAATAAACCTTTGAATCCACACCAAATTTATTTTGGTGGCAAATGAAAGTGCGCACCAACTTTCTTTAACAATGCCATCTGTCGTCAAATTCACGCACTTTTTAACCGACCTCGTATATTAAAAGTATTTTCTCTCTTTTCTTTTCTCTGGATGAGTTTTATATTTCATGACCTAGGAGTAAGTCAAATAACTTAGCAAGTCCTGTAGTCTCATGTAAAATACAACAAGTTTATTTTCGCCTTTCAAAAAAAAATATAAAATTTTATGCGAGATATACATGATTAACCATCCCCAAGGAATTTATCTGGTCAATAGACCTACTTGAGCAACGTGTGTAAAATTCAAATAGAATAGATACTCTAACTAGTGACTATAAACTCAATCTTGCCAACTTTACGACTGGAGGTTTGGCTCGACGTGGAATCATCCTCCTGTTTTATGTTACTTCTGAGGTTCTGTTCTAAAGTAATTACTTTTCTTTAGGAAAGAGGTTGTCATATAAGGCTACGATCTAAATTACTGATAATAATGTATTATATAATGTAGGATACATATGTACATGAAATGAATGGACAGAAACACTACATTTCACTCATATTTTGAAACAATGTCAACTTTTTTAAAAATTTCTATGCAATGTCTTACCTAACAATGAAATCAAACATATCTAAATTAAGGATTCAATTTTTAAATTTAGTAGGGTATAGAAAATTCTAACAACATCGCATTTGTTTGCATTAATAACGGTGTTGTGTATTAAACACATTCAGTTTTTAAAATGTTAAATCTAAAAATTAATTAATCGCAACATTTTAGCTATTGCCTTAGTGCTAAAATGTTATTTTTAACCTCACATTGTAAAAAATTGTTTTTTTATAGTAATTATTGTATTCATTACCTTCGAGAAATCCGCAAGCTTTCGAGATTGTGTTTTTTTAAAAATTATTTTGCAGTTTTATACTCACAAACCAAATGAATGAATTAAATGCTATTCTTTGGTTTAAATTTTCTCTCTGGAGAACATGGGATAAAGAATTTAAAAAAAAACCTGAGTATAGAAGGCTATTCAAAGTTTAAATTGATATAGAATCATTTAAATTATACAAGAGTTAATGGAAAGTTTTTTTTTTATTTGATCGTGTCTTTTTCAAAATTTCAATAAGCAAACAGATATTTCCATTCAAAAGTGAGTTTTTTTCATAAAAAATGTTTGATTAGAGAACTCGATGATTGGATTTCGTGGAATTTTTATGAGTTTTGCGAAGTGTATAAAGTTAATTTATTCAAAATGAAAAGCACTACATGTTAAGGTCTTCACTAATAATTTGAATATTGCTTCATATATATTTTATCATTACCTTAATCCTACTGAAAGACTGTATATATTTGCATCAATTTTGAGACATTGACCATTAGGACTCCAGAAAGATGGGAATTAATAAGAAAATAAAATTAGAAAAACAGGGTTATTCAAAATAAGACTTCAGATTTCAAAATGATATATTTTCAAAAATAAACGGCACAGAGTTATAAGTCATACATGTATGCAAATAGAAATTTTAGTATTTTTTATTAGTGTTCGATACAGCTTCCTTTAGTTACTTGTATAATGTCAATTCTATATGTAAATTCCTGCCAAATAAGTTGTAAAGAGTCAGATGTAATGGATGATACAGAAGCAGAAATCTGTTGGTTAAGTTCACAAAAATTTTTCGGCAACGACGGCACATACAGTTAATCTTTTACTAATTCCCGAAAGGGGAAATTGAATGAGGCCATATCAGGTGACTTAAGTGGCCAGCTGTGTAACATCAAGTTATCCGGTGCTCTGCTAGGTTGATCCGAGAAGCTTCGAAAGCAGCCTTAGAAAAATAGTTTCATTTAGAACACACGAGGGTCAATATTCTCAATATAAAATTTTCTCATTTTTCCATTGCATGTATGTATTACTTATCATTTGCGTCGTTTAGTGCTTTCGTACAAAAGCATTCAGTTTTTATTGATTGCTTTTTAACGTCGCACTTAGAAGCAACTTAAAGATTAGTGGTGACGGTCTACGCAATTATGAATCTCTGTCAAGTGACGAGGAAGACACCTGAGTTCAATTACAAACTTCCACATCACAACAAAGGAGAGCTTCGGACCTTGACCAGGTTTAATGTGCTTCAGCCCCGCCACTTGGTGGGTCTTTAGTGGCATCAAGGCTCGAACTCACGGCTCAACGGAAATAACACCGACCGCGAGTTCGAGACCATGACCACTAGGCTACCGTGGCCTTTGAAAAGCATTAAAAGTATTTGCTTAGTGTGTGCCGTTCAAAGTACTTCGCTTCCGTGACACGTCTTCTCGCTTTCTAACTGCTTAAGGTAATTCAGAAAATTATAATTCTATAAAATGTGTGCATTTTTTTAAAAAAAAGTCAAAGACTGTTGCCAAGAAATGAAATTAAAAAGTATAAAATGATTCGTAAATGTTAAGAAAAAAAATCTAGTTTCTTTTCTTCAGGGCTCCATATAAGAATCCATACAACATATACGTTATCATATGTTTGGCCTTTGGTAATTGTATACTAAACGGCAAACTTTGCTTCATAGACTGAAGCAAAGTACTTATGATACAGAAAAATGGTTTTCTTTTTTTCACGCATTTTCGATGCTCAAAGGTAAAAATGAAACTAGTGATGGAAAACATCTAAACAAGCCATTTTCACCACACAATGCGCAGGCGGAGAGCGAGCGGTAAACCACTAGATGACGCTGCAATGGAAAGCGTGGCAACATACAGAAATCAGGAAAAGGCCAAGTCTCCTGAAATCCACGGTAGAATTTGTGAGAAAAGCGGCGCTTTATGCTTTCCATCACAGCGCCATCTAGCGGTTCACCCTTTGCTCTCTGCTTATGCATAGTATGGTGAAAACTGCTTGTCTAGGTGTTTTCTACGAGTATCACCCCTTAAAATTTGCCCATGAGTTTCGAACCACTCTGTATTCTGCACAAAATCATGTTGAATGATGAATTTCAAACTGGCATTCCAGTTGATAGTAAGCAAAATGTTTTTCACCTCTCGGAAGCATTTAATTTTTTATACATAACTGATTTTAGATAATATTAATAATATCTAGTCTAATATACACAACAAAATTTTTTCTTGTTTGAGATATATTTATTTTAAACTCATGTATTATTTGTTAGCTTTATGCTGTTGTTTTTGTACTTGTTAAGATATAATATCTTGGACTTTGATGGATTTTTCTGGATTATCCGATATTCCGAAAGAGGAAAAAATACTTCTTTCTTCATCAAATACATTTTACTTTTTTTTAAAATTCATCAACACGTTCACTGTTACCGACGTGCTGGTGCATTAGAATGGTGAAACATCATACGAGGACGAGCTCTGGAAGGTCGATCGACTTTCACAAGTTTTGCGACTTATTTTTAATGTGCTTTTGAAAGTTGAAAGAAGAGATTTCTTAGGCTTATTAATAGAACATTATGGTTTTACGGTTTCAAAGGCTTTTAAATTTTTTGTTTGAATTTTTATGTACCTTTTTTTTAAAATGGTATTCGGTACAAGTTTAGAAGGACTTTCACAGTCAAAGAAAAGGAAAGAAAATAGAAAAAACTGATTGATGTCGAAAAATTAGAATTGTTAGAAAAGAGTAATCTTTCTGATTGTGAGACTACTTTTGAGATCTTCCTAGCGAATCGGATTGATATAGTGTTATTGCGGAGGATATTATACAAATGTGGCTTCTGACGAAAACCATAAACATGAGGCAATGAATGTGTTATTTGTGATGCGATTATTTCTTACATTTCACTGAGAAGTAACACGAGAGCTATTGGCAGAGTACCCAAGGGGACCGAGCTCACCCAAAGGGTTTAGAGCTGCAAACCGGACCCCCGGGAAACAATCACCCCCGCACTCAGCATTTATTGACAAAATAACATAAGATTTACATAATTTTGAAATAAAGGTTAAACAAAATGTACAAGGTATTTGCACAACAAAAAATGTACATGACAAAGAAACGGTTGAACAGTTGAAATTTTCTCACAGAAATAAGATACACAACAGGTTAAATAGCACAATACAAAAACGTCCACAAACTCGTAAACAAAAATTAAGTATTAGGCAAAGGTGGGAACATATATACAAGACATACAATTATAGCTACATGGTAAGGGATGATAAAAATATTGAGAAATATAATAAAAGTTTGAAAAAATTAATAAATTTGTTGGGTAATTTTACGAGCCGTAAGTATACAGGATTTAAGCTTAGAATGTAAGTAGGGATTTTCACACACGGACCTCAGCCAAATAGGTTTCGCTTCAATAACAGGACATTTTAAATGAAAATCTCTGGTAAAAGGGCAAGAGAAAACGTAGTGGTCAGCATCTCCAACAGAGCCACAGAGACATAAATTTGTACTTTTTAAATTAAAACGATTTAAATAAGAAATGAAGGGACCATGACCGGTTAAGAAGCGGGTAATAAAACTAGAATTTGTATAAAAACTCAAATTTGGTCTAGGAATATATGACTGAACCCGAATACCAGTATTACAAGTTGACCACCAGACCTCCCAGTCAGAAAGAAGCTTATTTTTTAAGGTCATAACTATATGAGACTGAGGGGCAGGGACATTCATTTTCTCACCATAAGTGATAGCGAGCTTTGCAAAGAAATCGGCAATTTCGTTACAATAATCTCCGACGTGGGCCCGAACCCAGTGTAAGTTGTAAAAATCAGAATAAGTTGTTAATTTTTCTCTAATGGTATTGATAAAAGCCGATTTATTTCTAGTACTCTGCAGTAGCAATATAGAGGATAAACTGTCGGAGTAAACAGAAACTTTAAAGTTATGAGAGACGGCCCACAAAACGGCAAATCCGATTGCTGAAAGCTCGGCCTGAAAAACTGAATTATAAAAATTCAGTTTGAACATGTAGACTCTGTTTAGGACACCCCGGTGGAAGACACACACGGCGAACCCAGTTTCAAAGTTTCGTGCCCAGTTTTCGAGGGCTATTGGCGACAAACCTCGCTATTTGGAACATCGGTCAAGCGAAGAGGACGACACCTGAGTTGGCACACCCCTCTCCAAACTTTCACATCACGCCACTGGGAGGAAGGGGACCTCGACAGATTCAAGTGAACGTATTAATTACCTGTTCTAATCCATTGATTGAAAAATAAAAAAAATTGTTCGGACATTTGAATATTTCTTAACATTATAATTATTGTTTCAAAGATGTCTCCCCGCTAGTTTTAGCTCCAGAGAGGAGGAGAGCAAAAAAATATTGAAGCAGACGATCAAAAGAACAAGTAAAATAGAGTCGTTTTGAAAAAAAGGGAAAAGTAACCCTTTTTACGTAATCTGCGGAAATTAATGAGATAGAAGTGAATGTCTTTCATTGCAAATAATAATTCTGTAAATATGAATAATCAAATTAATTAATTAGTCTAAAGGACGCGTGTTTGCTTACAAGTGGTGTGCCTGACTCCTCATAATAAATAAACACCACTTGTAAAACAGAAAGAATGAAATTTTCTTGTCGTATTAAAATCAAAACAGTTATATTCCTGTCAATGTTTAAATAAACAAAGTATTAAAAAATTACAATATTTAACTTAGGAAATTCATTACACAGTTTTTGCCTATCGCTTCAAATTAAATTTGGAAAACAATCTTTTCACATATGTTTAAATGTTGCCTTAAATTTCTGTGCGATAAATGTTCTCCCTGATTCTTCATATATGGCATATCAAGTACCCATATGTCACTTACATACAAACATGGTTGTTGTCATGTCCATTGTCAAGATTATGAACAATATCTAAAAACATTTAAAAATAATTTAAAAGAACTTTCACTTTCCCTAGATAGAAGGGAGGAAATTTTTATAAAAAGCATAGAATCTCTATTTAAACATTCTTTTTTTTTTTTCTTACAAACTATATCGTACGATATGTGTTTTTCGTTACGAAATTGAATTGAAACAAATATTTTCTTACTTAAATTTCATTATGTTTTCCATTTCAAAAATATTAAAGGACATAAAATTTGATGTTTGAAGTATTGTTTCTGAGACACACAAAAACTCTGTAAGTAGATTAATCATACATTAAAAAAATATATTTTATCGATCTACTTTAAAGAAATATTTTCAAATAAAACAAGTTTGCCTCGCATAATGATAAAATAATTCAAAAACTGTAAAACAATATATTTTTCAGCGAAGAATATAAGAATTTTTTTTTTCAGAAAAAAATAGACATTTCTTTTACTACTCAAACGCGTAGAATTTCTTTTATTGTGAAATGTAATTTAAGTGGAACTAGATTTAATTCTTTTTCTCAAACAATTTTCTTTCTTGTAAAAGTAAAATGTATTCGTCTTTCTTTGCTTGTTTTAAGTTTGATTTATTCTTTCATTTTCTTTTTTGAAATTCTGGAACTTAATATAATATCTTGATTTATAATATTAGATTTCCATGTGCAGTTTTTAAATGTTCCATTATTTTCTTGTGCAAAGATTTTCTCTTAAATTTTTGCTAACCTTATAAAATAGTACTTGTGCGAAATTATGAAGACTTAAAAAACATGATGTAAAATTAATTGAAATATTTAAAAGATAATTAGCCTCCTTCGGAAGTAATTAAAACTTTACAATACTCGTACTTAATATAGCGTAAATGATAAATTTTAATTCTTTTTCCTTGTGCTTGAAAAATAAGTACGCATTGATGTGAAAAATTTCTAAATTGTATTGCTATTATGTTATAATTTAGTTGTGTATTTTTTTTTTTTAATTTGAAAGTTTCTCGGTGGATTGTTTCTCAGCTTTACCATTTTTACAAACAAACATTTATGCAGTTCTTACGCAATTGAAAACTTTAACTATTATTTTGGTTAATAATGCGGAAAAATTTTATTTCTATTTCAGAGCGTCTCGAGGAAAATTTTAGCAACAATACTTTTTCTGAAAAAAAAAAAAAACCAAAAAAACTTAGCAATTAATTACCCTTAATTCTCTCAAATGATTGTTTACACAATTTACAAAATAGTATGCAAGTTGAAATTCCCTAATAATTATTTTAATGAATCGTTTGGTAGATCTTCTGAAATAAAAAAAAAAAAACATGATTTTTCGTATTATTTTCGAATTTTAATGTCTAATCGAGAAGAAAAATTGTTGAAATGTTACATTAAAAAAATTGCCGATAATGTTGCTACAGAAATGCTGTTTTTAGACAGAATTTAGTTCAAATAGTTTCTAAAATCCCTATAACTTTATAAAAATCGTATAGAAATGCTTTGAAAAGACCAATGATTTTCTCTTGATGCTTTATCTATATCATTTACCAATTTTCGACCCGAATAAACAGTCCACAGCTTAAATATCTCAATGTCTCGTAGAACATACATTCCAAAATTTTCCCTGAGATAAAAGACCCTGGGTATCCTAGCAACTTCTTTGGAATTTTTCTAAGCTTAATTTTAAAATATTGAGCTTTTTACATAAAAATAAAATCATTAGTTACTCTTCTAGAATCAAAATCAGTGAGGTGACTCTCTTCTACGACAGCGCCATTAGTTAAAATGTCTCACTTAACTAGCCAGATGAGACGTCTTTTCAGCCTGGTTGGTAAGAGCATAGCAGAAAGCGACCGGTCAACTATCCTTCGGACCCACTGGACCAGGGTTCGAAACAACACTGCCGCATCAAGAGCAGCAACTCACTGACTCCCCCCACGGTATAGAGTAACATTCCTGGGCACGGTATAGAGTAACACTCCCCGATGTCTCGTAGAAAACGTCCTATGCCAAAGTGGTGACTCAGGACTGTGTTGGCAGCACAGCCTATAACTACTACCCGTCGCAAAAACACTTGACTATGTATGTCTGACTAAAAACAAGTTCACATAAATCACGACCAGTAATATTCCGGCTATGGCACACGTGTCGACGAGACCCACCACTCAACTCGAGACAGCCGATGACTCAAACGGAAACTATCCCAAACAAAATCCAATTCAACAGGGAAGGGATGTATATCAATGCAGTAGTGGCTGAAAAAATCAAAAAGCAATCTTCTGTACAAAAAATACTAATGATTCACTTCGTATCATTACGATGATAGTGGAGGGGGAGTATGCGGTGATTCTCTTCTACAATAGCACCAAAAGTTAAAATCCCTTTCTAACTAGCCCGAACAAGACATTCGCTTCAGCCCAGTTGGTTAAGGCATGATAAAAGGCGGCCGGTCAACTTTTCTTTGGACCTATTTGTCCAGGGTTTGAAACAATGCTAGCACTCCAAAGTGAACAATATCTATTCCCCCTCTCAGGGTTCGGAAAACTATTGGCAGCTGAATCATAATGAACGAAGATTTTCATTTCGAGTGATATAATTTGAAAAAATTAGTTTTACAATTTAATAAAGACAACATTCACGTTCCGTTTCATCTCAGTATCAACGCTTGCTCGTGCCCTAACTTCTTACAGGAATCTATTGCGAATTTATTTTTAATACTTAAAAATAATAGATTAAATGTTTCCTATGTTCGTTGGATCGTTGGATATCCTTAAATTCTTTTAAAATTCATAGTAGTTAATTCTTAATTGAGTTTTTCTCGCAGTAACTTCTATATAGGCACGCTTGACCAATCAGAGCCTACGTCCATCCACCGTTCTCTTTACACTATCCTCCCACAGTTGTCAGTTTCACCAGAGTGACTTTCACCCTTCTTTCCTAAATATTCTTTAATTGTTTTCTCTCTCTCTATTCTTCTTCTTTTTCTTTGATAAATAATTTAATTCAAGAGCCATGCATCAAAATTCTTTATTCGATGCTCGAATATAAACAAAAATGTTATAAAAATATTATTTTAAAATGTGAAGTATAATGAACGTCTTAAATATGTACGAAACAATGGGAAAATTTTTTAATAATTCGTAGATTTATAAAAAATTTCCCGAACTATTTTTGCTTGACATAAATACATGTTAAAAACTGTTCGCATTGTATTGTATGAAAATAAAAAGAAAATCGGGATTTTATCGTTTTTATCTCATTAATAATTATGTAAATATATCCAACAACGATCAACAAAAACTCACAAACAAAGTGTATTATATTAAATAAAATAATACTTTTTGGGGGAACATTATTTAGTTAAAAACTAGAGGATGAGTTTAAAAACTTCTCTTTTCTAATATTACTTTGTTTTTTTAATATATTGATGATTACCGTTACCAAAATTCTGCTTTAAATCTTGTTGTAGAACAATAGCGTAAAATTTAATTCCAAAAAAAATTAAATAAATTATCCTATTAAAAGCAGCTTAGTGTTAGTTTCCATTCGCTAAATTAATGCGAAATATTATCTTCTTGAAAATGTTTTTAATGCACAACTTGTATTCTCCAAATTTGCATATTCATAGCGAAATTTTAAAAAATAGAAAAATGAATAACTAAGCAATTCTTGTATTGATATGCGCATAGGGAATACAATCGTATTCCTAATTTCTAATGTATTTCTGAAATATTGATTGTGAAAATGTTTTTAATGGTATTAAATCCAATTCATATTTCACACAAAAATATACATAGCTCTCTTATGTTTCGAAATTAATCTTCGACACTGTAAATAATGTAAGATATTATAAATTTTTAAACATAAAGATATATCCATCGAATAATGAATCATTGTAAACACTACATCTCATATGTAAAGACTGCAAAGAGACGTAAATAATGATTTAAGGTAATATGCAACGTTAATTAATAAAACTAAAATATTTTAATTAGGTTTAACTAGAAATGATACAAAATACAAATAAACATAATAAACAACCCGCAACAAAGTTTAATTAATAGTATTACATCCCTCAAGAATTATTCCATTAATTTTTGTTTGTTTTTTTAGTTGGTTAAAAGTTTTAAAATACTTTAATAGGATAAAGACTTTGTTAGAGTTCAAAGACGTCATTCAGGCTTAGTAAAACTCTAAAACATCTTATAAGATTAAATTAATGTATTCTTTACACATGTGAGAATAGATACAGAAATATGAATTAAATTTATAAAGTTTCATTGATAAATTATGTATTCAAGAAAACATTTAAAAAGACTTTTTAAAAATAAAAAACTAATTTAGTTTTTGAACCTTTTTTAATTCCTACTAGTTTTCCCTTTTTTTTCCTGTAGAGTAATTAAATACATTTTAAAATACTTTCAGGTACATGTTTTTATTTTAAACAATGTGATCTTTAACACCCCGCACACATTTTTGAATGATTCGTCTTTGAATTAATTGGTTATTTGTATTTTTCGAACAATTTATTAATAAAGAATTATCATCTCTTACACTTTTAAAACAGTTATATATCAAGATTCTGCAACTATGGATTTATATATGAATTGCTATTTAACTCTTGCTTATATCATACATCGTTTGAAAAGCATTCTTGATCAATTAATCTAAATATATTCCTTTTAAAATAAAAATAAAAAATGAGTCCTCGAATTAAAAAAAAAAGTAGACATTTTCTGACATTGCGCTTTTTTGTGTTTCTCTTCACTAACTTTCATTTTATGCAATTTAAATTTCTTAAGATTACTCACATTACCAAGTGAGTAACCTTAGGAAATTTAAATTGCATAAAATTGCCACTCCATTCCAGCCAAATTAAACGTGATCCAAGCAAATTAGTTGATGATAAGAAGTGCAATGAATTGATTTGAGGATAGTGATATATAAGCGAAATCGAATTGAAAGTGAAGGGGTTAGCTGATAGTGCGTAATAGATAGATGTTAATAAGTTAGAAATTTTGGAGTGAATGGCAGTAGTTGCTATTCTGTCAAAATTCATTGGAAGTGACTCCTAGTTAGAGTAAGTGGTAACAGAGCGTCACAGCTTCAGTATTTAAATAATTCGAGATAAAAACCAACGTTTTTAAAAACTACGTTTTTATATGGTGGCAAAGTTTATTAAAGAAAATTATTGAAATATTAGTTAAAACTAGTCGCAAATATCTAAGTATTGCACTGTTAGGCAAGTAAGAACGGTTCCCAAAATTTCAGAGCTCTAGCTTGATGGGAAGTTGGTTAAATAAACGATAGAAAATTTGATAACACACTGATACACACACAGACAGACACACACCAAGTGAAATACATGAAAACGTTAAAACTAACTAAAATTAATTAATTCACCCGGTAAATTAAATTGTTAGAATGCAGTTTAACCCAACCACCCTTGGAGACAAGAATTATTTGTTAGTATTTTGCCAAATGTGGCTATCCTAGTCCGTTTTTCGGACTTAACGTTCAGCCAAAAAAAAGTCGCCAAGTTTGGTGCCAATTTTTGAAATCGTGCCAAGTGGTTGGGCTAAACTGCATTATTAAAGAAAGTATTATTAGTTAAAACTTGTCGCAAATGTCTAAATATTGCATTGTTAGGCGAGGAAGAACGATTCCCAAGGTTTCAGAGCTCTAGCTTGATGGAAGTTGGTTAAATTAATGATCGAAAATTTAATGACACACACACACCAAGTGAAATACACAAAAACATTTTAAAAATGACTCACTCGACATGGGTGAGAAGGTAAGCAAAAACTTTATTATTGAATTATAAACCAGGATTAAGGGGCATTTAGTCATAGTAAATATATAGAGAGGGAACGTTAATTAAAATAATTGTGGACAATGATGAATTGTTTGATATAAAGTTTTACAAAGAAAAGATTTATTCACCAAAGGTGCAAATATTTTCTATAATTATTAAATTATTCAATTAAAAAATTATAAATAAAGCAAGTGATAATATGACAACGGAATGGAAATTCGATTGATGGGCTCACTTGCTCACTCTATCATATACTCGCTCACACTTATTTTTTCCCTCTCCCCCCCCCAGGTATTTATTTACTTAGTAAGGATTGGTCAGAAAAGTTGTTGAGAAAACACTGTATTTTGAAAAGAGATCCGGTGACCATTTTGCCGTCGACTAAAACAGTAGCCTCTTGGCCGGATAATAAAGTTATTTAACTCTTTCCTAGCTCCTTTAAATTGTGAACTTATCCCTCATTAGGGACTGTTAGGCATAACAATGACACTGAAAGGAATAATTTAGAGAAATTATAACCTCATTGCTCAATTCAATTTAAACAGCCGTCTCAATGATTCAACTGACGCGTCGCTTCGATCGGGTACTCAGCTGAGGAAAGTGCCTGTAGAGCACCTGTTACATATTTCCCACTCCATTCAGCTTGAGTATCTTACATCTTGGGCTTTTCCTCAGCGGCAGAGGAAAGGTCCAAGGTTTAAGGCACCTGACGAAGGGAGGGGATGCAAAGGGACATAAGTACCTCCTTCAAATGTTTTTTCCTCGAAACTGAAATATTTCACTGTTAATTATTTCACTATACTATTATATTGATGTTTGGAATTTTAAAGTAAAAATTTTTTTTTGTCCGTGCTTAAATTTTTATCATCATGAAGAGAAAAAAGGATGGTAACTAAGCCGATTCCAGAGAAAAGAATAAAATAGTCTTTGGTGTTTCTAAAAGGGTGCCTCTGGGTCAGTGTTTGCAGACGAAGAGAGGAGGAGGAATGCATTCTTATAGAAAATGCACCCCCCAAAATGCAAATTTTGTTTTTATGGTATGCTGATTATTTTCTTATTAAATAATCTTCATTTTTGTAATATTTATTACTTGAGAAAATAATATCCATACTTGGCCATATTTAAAGAGGAGAAATAAGACGGATATAGCGTATTATTTACTTTTTTTCCAAGTGGTAATTCTAATCAACAAAATTGCTTCATTCATGGCAATGACGACATACACCCTCAAAATTCATTTCTGGGTACCCCACTAACAGGGATAGCCTCTCTTAAAATGTGTCTAAAATATCTTCAATTTTCGTGCATTTGTGAATACATTCTATTGCTTTTTAAAGCAAAAAAAAATTACAACGCTAATGTACGCACCATTCCAATGCAATAGCATCTTTGAAATACTCCATTATTATTTCAAGTTCCTACCATTATTAAGTTTTTTAAAAGAATCACGCTCAATTACATAGTCCAATGTACAGAATCAAATAATGCTGATAAACAAGCTATTTCTTTCATATCTACGAATATTCAAGGGGACTCGATTCCCTAAAAATGACCCAAATATTGATTTTCAATCTTTATTTAGTAATATTCTTTGAATTATTACCTTTCTATTGATTCTGAATATGTTATTCCTAGAAATTGGAAGAAGTGAAATATAAAAAAAAGCAAACAAATGAATTTTGGGACTTGACCACTCCCTATGTTTAGAGGTTTCAATACTCTTATACCACCTATTTTTATCAAATTTTTTCGAAAATTAATTTTTTTAATCATAACTGTAGAGTTTGCCGTTTTTTTGGTGATTTAAACCTTCATTGCGAGTGATTTGTTGACACCTCATATTTTGTTCACGGTGAATTTATCGAGCTAATTCTAATTATGTTTTGTATTAATAATTTCAAGATTTATGTTCTTATTCGTCATATATTTTCATACAAGTGGAACATTTCGATATGATACGAAACAAAAATATTTTTTAATATTTTTATTAGCCAGTCAAGGGGCTATTGTTTTAGTTAACCCAAAATATTTCGTACCTGACCACTTTTCAAAAATTTATCTTGTTTTTGGGCATATTTTTGATGACTGCTTTCACGAACTTAATTTTCAAAAATATGTCATAATTAATTTCTCCCGCATATTTTATTGGAATGAAATAAAATATATGTCTGATACCTGCTTTGAGCACTAATGAACTCCTTTTTCAAAAATATGTCATAATAAATTTCTCCTAAATTTTTTATTGGATTGAACTGATACAAATAAAAATATTAAGTATTTTATTTACTTATCGATTTATGTATTATCTTCAATCATATGTAAACTGGAATTAAGATATGATTGAAAATAAATTACATTATTCAGAATTTTAATCTATAAGGAAGGGTTTTTTTGCTGTTATAATATTCTATTTAATTATTTATCATTTGCTTTAATTTTAATTACATGTAGTTGATATAATATTCAAATTAATAATTTATCGTTTCTTTTAATTTTAACATCGGAAAAGTTTAGTGTTCTCTATTTCTCGATATTTCATCGTTTACTTTAATTCTGATATTTAATTGAGTAATTTAATAACAATTATAAGAAAAAGCACACCTTGGGTGGCTACATCTGTTCTTTGCATTGAACTTTTTCATTTTTTTTTATTCTAATTATATTTTACATGAATAATTTCAAGATTTAAGTTCTTATTCAACATATATTTTCATACAAGTAAAACATTTCGATATGATAGGAAACAAAAACAAAAATAATTAACATTTTTAATTTTTTTATAATTATTATTTTTAGGATTTTTTTTCCTTCTTGTAAATCAGGGTAATTCATACTCAGATTTAAAAAAAATGTCGCATATTAAAATTTCGAACTTAACATAAATGAAAATGCCATTACTACTAGTATACACATACAGCTATTGGTTTAAAATGGTATTTTAAGTTAATTCAAGCACATGACAATTGTCTTTTTAGAGTTATACACTTTAAAAAAGCTTTTCTTAATTTATGCTGTTTCAGTACATCAATGCAATTAGAATGCTACTCCATACACAAATATTTACCAATCACTACCGTTTTGTTTCCTGTGTGTTATATGGAATACACGTAACAAAATTAGGAATCTATTTTGCAATAAAATGAATACTTTTTTAAAAAAATTAAGATTTGGGGGATATAAGTGTTTTGCTTAATTTTAGCATGCACATCAGCATTTTTTATTTTTCTCCAAACCTTATAAAGTTACGATAAATATAATATAGATCCCTAAAGATGTTTGAAACAATATTAAGATTTTTCTTTTGAAAATTAAATGTATTAAAATAATTATAAATACAGAAGTAGTAGGGGTTTGAAATTTTCAAAAAATAATTTTTTTAATTTTTGAAATCGCAACTACAATATATTCAAATTTTCCTCTGAAATTATATTTGTGGAAAAGTAACACTGTATGATATTCTAAAACATATTTTAAATGTATAAATAGGGGAAATACCAAGTCCCCTTAATTTACGGAGACATTTCGACTCGAAGAAACTCTATTTAAGGCAACCTTTATAAAATAGAGACTGAGGCATTACACTGCTTACCAGATGATCAGTTGATACAATAAAATGTGTTACTGTTTGCGTGGACCTGGTTTTTCCTGGTCCTTGTGTTAAATAATATTTCTGTTATTATACAAAAATTATGATTCATTGATCTTTTTAAGACCAGGCAATGTGTTCAGACATCTGGTAGCCCAATAAATAGGCATATGACGCATCAAAAGAATACCGAGGCAATAAATTTTGTTTTTCGAGTGTAAAAGTATAAAGATCAACTTGAAAATCAAACAATGATTAAAAAACATATTATTTGTGGAATACAATGGTTCTATTGTTTAATTAGTATATATGTTTTGTGAGAAAAAAAATTGAAAAATCATATATAGTTATATGAAAAAAAGAAAAGAATTAAGAAAAGTATTAAAAAAAAAACAGAAAATGTATGTGTGTGTGTAGTGTAGTGTGGTGTAGAGCAGTGTAGTCTAGGTGCAGGTGCAGGGATTCTTAGGAACTATCAGGAAATAAGAATGAACGCTTTACTTTTAAATGAAAGAATAGGAAAAATTTGGAAACTCAATTATTTTTAAGAGAATCTATTATAAATTAAAATTAAATCATTATATATATATATATATATATATATATATATATATATAACTTCCACTGCGTCTACCATGTTGAGACAGCGTAAAGGATTTAGAATATGGGACGGATGGGACAGTTTATATATGCTATTTTAACAGATTTGAAACGTGTCGGGTTATTGAATGCTAGTATGATGTGTTTAGTTAATAGAATTTGACCGTCGTACACTCGAATGACACACTCATTTTGATTTTGAACTGTTTCTTTTCTGTTGGTATCAGAATCATTTATCAAATCCATTATGAGGAGTTACAGTATTTGAATGGTTGCCTGTATTTTATAATTTTGAAAACACTTCCGTCTGTTTTTCAGATGCCACTTCTATTAGTAAAACACCTTAATTTGTTTGTATTTAATCGACTTGACTTATCCCACCATTTTGAATATAGTTTCATGAATTAAAAGGGTGAATACATTTTAAAGAACCTTCTTCTTTTCTTATCATAAAAACTTTGATTAAAGTTGATTGACTTAAGCAATATTGATATGTATTTGAAGATGGATTAGAATTTTCATTGGGACGTAAAGACGAATCAACATCAGAATTACTTTCTTCTTCTAAGGAAGGAGAATACTCAGCCCATGAGTCGGGATTACCATCAGAACCCAAACACAATTCTCCCTTCTTTTCAACATATTTGGCTTAAAAAACATGGATTACTTCCTGTTCAATCGAAGTCCCCACCAGACCCCGTCGTTCCACTCTTTTCTGAAATGCCAGTGGGTAACCACCGTAGAATTCTTCAAAGCTAGACGATAGGTAGTTCCTGCTATAACGTGCCTAGGCCAAAGCAATGATCCAAATCCAAAGCTAAGAAGGATTTCTTGAAATGGGCGAGATTCCCTACCGTTCTATCATCCGCAACCAAGGTCCTCAACCTCTAGGACGTTTTTGACAGAACATACCTAAAGAGGCCATTGATGGTATACCACAGACTTTTTCCTTACCAGGATCTTTTCTCATGCCCAAATGGTTTCTCTCGCAATACCACCGTAAGAGAGAATAGTGTTACTTAAGGCCAGAGTTAGACACACAAGAGATCGGTACTGACACCCCGCCGGCCTTCTACTCTGTTAGGACAAGACATCACAATTCTCCATCCCCCTTTGAAATATTTTTACGGTTGTTTTGTTCTTTTGTATCTTATTCTAAAACAAAAAGGTTAACACAGCCACAGAAAAGAAAAACAAAAGTTATATTAGGGAAAACTATATGTAAGTTACTCATAAGAAACCATACACACAAAATTTCCTAAATAGCAAATGACAAGGAAGGAAAAAGGAGGAGGGAAGAAGGAAGAAAAATGTCACTGGGGTCATTTGGGAGAGCGATGCCCATAATAATCTGTAGATGAGCCTCCAGATGGTGCAGATTTACAGGTTGTAACCGATTGTTTCGATCATTGATTAGTTTCAGGTATATAATGTTATATTCAAGTCTCATCAAAGGCGAAAGGTATTCGTCGTTTCGAGATATCGAAATGACGCCGATATCTCGATGCGATTGCAATCAAATTCTGATTTCGCAGCAAATGGCTGCCAAATAAAACTAATATATGAATTAGAATCAATTTTTTTTGTGTGCAGTTTGATTCATAAAAGTACGCAATAGTAACTCCAATTTCCCATACAAACGTCATCTGTCGTCAATATCACAGGTACTTTTTGATCCATCCTTGTATATACTACTATGTCAGTAATTATCACAAAAAAACTTGAGATGCTAATATAAAGATAATACTTGATAATTCATACAAAACAGTGTTGCTGAAAATTTAAGTTCAAATTTGCTCACCTCTTTCCAGTTTGTATGAAGCTAATGTTGACGAACTTTGCCTGACCATTCACAAGTTTTGATGTCAGCTCCCCTTGTAACAGTTCATTCTTGCGTCTGTCATCCTCGGCGTTTAGTATCACATCTTTCTGAATATTATCCACTAGAATATTCTATAAAAAAATAAAGAAGCTGAATATTGATAATTTTTCCCGACTTTTAGTTTAAAAATAATGTCGCTTGAAAGTTGCTTGCAATCAAATCATTGAAGCGTGAAGAATAAATTAATTTTTCCCAACGTTTTAGTTTTATAAAGTAAGGGAATGAAACTTATATATCCCTTGAAAAACGCTTTTGAGGTTGAAATAGATGAATATTTTAATTTTCAAAATGTTTATATTACAATGCAATACAGAAAAAGTTAAAAAGCATTTGAAATATGTATTAATACATGCCCTATATATATATATATATATATATATATCATAATACAATAATGATGAGTATACATATTTTTGGTAGAGATAGAAAATATATTACATATTTATTCTGAATTTCAGAAAGTAGCATTTAAATTTAAATCGGAAAATATTTTTTCTACACACCTGTAAATCCTAGAGAGCAAAAATAATATTTCCTCTAAATTCAAAAATCCTATTTCAAACTAAATATAAATACTTTACCTTAGTTAATTAAATGATTGATTGTTAACTTCGAACTTTAAAGCAAATCAAGGACAAATAACAGCGGGCCTCGTGATTTCGAACATCAGTCAAGTTACGAGTACAACACCTGAGCTCGTATACCTCTCCTCCCCCTCAAACTTTCACAACACGTTAATGGGAGGACTCGAAGCATCGATAGACTTAAAGAATATCAACCCCTCTACACGACGGGTGTTTAGTGGCATAAGGAATCGACGGAAATAACACTGGCTCTTTAATTTTTTCTATAATACATGCTGCAATTTTTCACTAAAATTAAATTAAGAATCTTTTTCCCGTGAGATACTATTAAATTATCATACAAAATCATATTAAAAACCGAAAGAAAATATATTATATAATTATTAATACATGACGAAACTTTAATTAATGGAAACATGAATCGTATATGAATAATGACATAGAAATAATCAAAAATTGTACTAAAAATAACAAAATTCGCCAGAGTTGTATATTTCAGACATTTAAAAAAACTGAAATAGAATATGCTTTATTATTAAAGTGACTTTTTAATCGAAATCGATTCAAACATAAAACTATCATTAATAAGTCGTATCTCTAATCAATCTTCGTATTTAAGATATCTAAAAATACTTATAGACATTTAAAAATTTTATCGCACGCATATTTCAAGCACATACGTTTCTTTAATTAGTTATCAAATAATTTAATCCCTGCAATTCCCTTAAATATTTCTTCTCAGTTGTCAAATCAACACAGTGGACGAGTTTAAAGTCAATTCATGAAGCCAAACTAACGGAAGTTTGACAGATTATTTTGGTGTAGCGTTCCTTACTGATTGATCCACGTATAAAACGTAATAACGTAGAAACGTATCGTAATAGACTTCGATGGTATGGGATTGTTAATCAGCATCGGCACTGAGAAGCAACACGATGGCTACCTCTCAATTTTGAGCCTCGATTAAGTGAAAAGGAGGACTCTTGAGCTGACACGTCTCTCTCCAAACTTCCACACCATGCCAATACGAGGTCTTGGGACCTCAACCAGACTTGCACCTCCGTTGCACAACTGGTCTTATGGAGACAGAGATGACACAAGAACTCGAGCTCACGTCTTAACGAAAACAGCGGTGGTCCCAATTCTGGGATTAAGACCACTAAAGAGTGTACGAAGCAATTATTCCCCAATTTAATAATAAATATTTAATTGTAGCAATTTAATTACTACAGTATAGTAAAGAATGATGCATTAAATATCAAGTTATCAATACGAAAAAAAGGAACTATTTTAAAAACCCTTAGGAAAATTAGTTGTACTAGTTCCGTTGATTCAGAGTAAAAGCATTCGTACATATTTGCATTAAATATTCACGCATTGTAGTTTTTATCTTGTTTCAAAAATAGCCGAGGCTTTTAAAAAATGGGTTATCTCGAACAGCAAAAAACGAAATAGCACGCCATATTTAATCTATATTTAGATTTTTCTCATTACTCGATGGAATAACTAGGGGAAAAAAAGAGTCAACTTGACATTTTGCAGAAAGGTTTACTCTCTTAAACGAAATGTATAAGCATAGTAGCTTTCATGTAGATGGATTTTTTTAAATAAAAAAATAAAAGTATATATATATAACACATATTCCAAAATTTTTCTTTTCCTAATATTCAAATGCTGTTTTTACCGTTTAATAATACCTCGTTGACTCAGCCACTCGATCAGGGTATTATAGCAGCATAAAATGTACAGCATAAAGCAAACATTTATGTTGTGGAAACATGGAGAAAGATGACGATTATGGATTGCATTGCACATACTTTTTTTTCTTGCCATTAATCAGTTGCGCCAATCGACTTTAAATGCTTGTTGGGAAAAACTTTTCCCAGCATGCATCAAAAGTGGAAGTTTCGTATCATAAAAACAGCTGTGTGCTCTGAAATTATAACTCTATCCAATGCAATCGGGGAAGAAACTTTCAACAATATGCAAACGGCTGACATCGAAGAGTCGATGCTAGAAAGCCCTTTGGTTGAGGAAGATTTGATAGAATTTATGACAGTTTATGATAGTAAAGAAGTCGAAGGTTAAGTCTCCCGTCTACCCGCCATTTTGATTTCGTGGACGTAATGTTAATCCTATGGAGTTACGACTTTAATTCTCCCATCTTTACTATTCAACCTATTTGAATACAATAAAGTGCATCTGAAAGAGCAAAAAATAATGAAGGCTTCTGTGGAATTACTTTTTTCCTCCGATTTTTAAAAATATTTAAAAATATTTTTAAAGACCAGAAAACAAGTAAACGAATCATTAAAATAGAGATAAAAATATTTTTAAAAGTCGGAGGGAAAAAGTAATTCCAGAGAAGCCTTCATTATTTTTTGCTCTTTCAGATGCACTTTATTGTATTCAAATAGGTCGAATAGTAAAGATGGGAGAATTAAAGTAGTAACTCCATAGGATTAACATTACGTCTGCGAAATCAAAATGGCGGGTAAACGGGAGCCTTAAGTTCAGCCATTAACAGCTGATTTAATTCGAGAGAGCTTGAAATTTGCTACGAGCGAGAAACAACATTTTCTTACTCATGATCCTGACATAAAGCGTGCATTAAAATTTCAACATTGTCTTAAGTTTTGTGTAGATATCAAATCGATGTTTTTGTTGCTTGTATATCAAGAATAATACAAGCAACTTGAGAAAAAACAACCAGCAGTGAAAAACAGACTTTGTAACAACAACAAAAAAAAAACAACAGAGGCCGTTAATAACGAGCGAAGTTCTTTATTTGAATCAAAAGTGGCCGCGGTAGCCTAGTGGTCATGGTTTCAGACTCATTGTCGGCGATTTTCGTTGAATCGCGGGTTCCAGCCTTGTCAACTTTCGTACTAACCGGACTTTCTACTAGCCGGGACAGATGCACGTTAAATCTGTCAGGGCCTAAAGTCCTCCCGTTTGCATGGTGTGGAAGTTAGGAGAAGGGGTGCCAGCTGAAATGTCGTTCTCGTCACCTGACCGAAGATCAAAATGACGAGGTCCGTCGCCAATAACCCTCGTGTTGCTTCTAGTGCGACGTTAATACTCGTAAAAAAAACGAAACTCATTTGAATCAAAGCCTACAGCTATGCTAGACATATCTGACACATCTACTGATGATAGCATTTTTGGTCCAGTTCGTGACAAACGTGCACGCCAGTTATCAAGTAGCGATAAATAGTTGTTAGTTAATAGCTTTATTCCTAATTTCAATTTGAATTTTTCTACGTTATATGTACCTATAGAATGAATTTTCACTGTACACTAATTTTAATTAATTAATTTGTTTATTTATTTATTTTGCAATAAAAAGGAAATGTTTTTGGTTCATAAATATGTATTACGAATTTCATTATTACTTTTTGTACGATCTTTTGAGTAAATATTTAGAGTTTTTCATCTTACACGATTTTTTAAAGTTGTGGAACATATTCCCAAATTTACCATTTTTTGCACAAATTTTTTTTCACTGTTTTCTAAGAAACGTACCTACTGTGTAAAAAAAAGAATTGGTACATACATATATATATATATATAAATCTTCATACGATAAGAACGTATAAAAGAAGAATGGGGAGGGGGGTGTCTTTACAAATTTTCTGTGCAAAATCGACAAAATCTTAGTTACACCTATGAACACCATTGACAAATGATATAAAGGGTGTCCCAAAATTGTAAAAGGTGTAAAAAAATTCAATTTTTTTTCTTCAAATAATTATTTTTATTGAATTTTTTAAGTATACGGGGTAGGGTTATGTATGGAATAACACATATGTCAAATGGCCTCCACGGCTTTGCTGGCTCATACGTACTCTTTTGTCGATGTTCCTGGACTTTCACCAACACTCTCACGCACTGCTTTGATGCCGATATTTGAACGGCTTGTTTTTGGTTGACCAGTGTGTTTATCAACACCAATGGATCCAGTCAACCTGAATTTTTCAAATTCTCTCTTCACAGTTGACGAAGTTAAATCACTATTCCGGCCATATTTTGTACGAAATATTCGAACTGTGGCCACCAGACTTTCATTATTATTTTTTAATCTTGTTCACCAACTAAAACACGTTGTTCTGTTACATAACGCTCCATTTTTACTAACCCTAACATATCAAATAGCTTTTTAATAGGTTGCCAATACTTTACTGCAAGAATGGAGGCAAATTCAAATCTTGCGTTATTGTTGGGACACTCTTTAATACATACGTACACATATACATACATACATACACACACACACACACACACACATATATATATATATATATATATATAATAAAATGCGATAAAACAACTTTAAATATACTCCAATTGTTCACAAAGAGGTCTTTAACTTCATAAAATGATTCTAATTGTTCAATATTTTTAGAAGAATTTAGAAATTAAATTCAAAATGGAAGAAAAAGTTATTTTAATCTGTCTCAGCCTTAGGACTGATAAAAGTGTGTTTATACTAGCATTAAAGATCCAAACCATCATGCTTCAGAGAACTGCAATTTAACAAAATGGTATTAAGCCAAAACAAGTAGAAATCTCAAATCTGGGTGTGTGTGCGTACGATGTGGCAAAAAAGTTTCAAGATCGATGTAAATGAATAGGCGTACGAGAGATCATCTATTTCTGACAATTGGAAATATTATTTCATGTTTCCACAAGTCTTCTAAATACGATTGACAAGTATCAACTATCAGTATATACCGAGCATTCATCAAAGTATGAGAAGTGTTTTACGTATCTTCTGTTTCATACGGTTTTAAATGAGTCATATTTCGATTCTTTTTATTGATTATTTATTATCGCCACACTTTGAAGCAACACAAGGGCAATTGGCAACGGATCTCGTAATTTTGAGCTTTGGTCAAGTGACCAAGAAAACTTCTGAGCTGTAGTAACTCTCTTTCCAAACTTCCACGCCTCGCCAACATGACTTGGGTTTAAAGTGCATCAACTCCTCTATATAGCAGTTCTTCAGTGGCATCAGGATTCGAAACCATTACTAGATTGAAAAAACACCGGACACATTTTCGTGACCATAACTATTAGGGTACCCTGGCCACCAGTCATATTTGGAATAGAAGTGAGATAAAGTGTTTTTTTAAGTGGCAAATATAAAGTAATAAAAAACGCTTATGATTTTATTTTCTTCGCGATCGAAAATGGTTTTGTAGCTTGGAAAATGTCAAGATGGTAGGAAAGGCATTAAGAACGACGAAATAAAGGGACGTCTACACATAATTGAACCGAATTAGCATGGACATCGAAGCTGTCCGCACTGCATTGCAAAGCAACCACCGATACAATTATCCTGCTATATAGAGAGAGAAAAGGGAGCATTGGAACATTGATAAACAAATAGTCCCCGCGATAATTTTAGATAACTTTGAAAAGAGAAAGCTGTACACATTTTATTCCATATTCTCTAATAACCAAACAAACGGCAAAGCGCTGTCAAGGTGTTCTTCAAATGAATAAACACGATCACGATTTTTCTTAATTGCTTCTGGAGAGAAATCATGATGATTTACCTAAAATCTTAGAACAAAGAGACAGAGTGGGAATTGCGTTGGCCCAAACTTTCAAAATGCGAAGAAACTTCTCTTTCTAAGAGCTCGAGTGGTCGCGATACCGAATAGTCATGGTCACAGACTTGCGGCCGGTAATTCTCTTCGAGTCGTGGGTTCGAGCCTTGATACCACTGAAGACCCATCATGAAACCGGGGCTGATACAGATTAAATCTATCGAGGCTGAAAGTCCTCCCGATGTCATGGTGTGGAAATTAAGAAAAGACTGTCAGCTCAGATGTCGTCCTCGTCACTTGACCGAGGTTCAAAATTACGAGATCCGTCTCTAATAAAGCTCGTTTTGCTTTTCAGTGCGACGTTAATAAAACCAAATCAAGCCAAAGAGCTCGATGGAAGACGATATTGGTAGCTTTTTTTATTGCAGATGAATAATTCACTTAAATTTGTTCCTTGGGGACAAACAATGAATGCAGCGATCAACAAAAATGCAAGGAATCGGTTATTGAACACTTAATTGTGATAATCTGGACTAGAATACAAACAAAAATTGATTTTCGCAGCATGGCTAAACGCCATCCTTCAATGTAACTAACAGTTATTTTTCAGTTTTTTTACACACAAAACTGTAACTGTGCCTACCACCACTCATGCTCACCAAAATAAGCACCGACACGTTACCTATGATTTCCAGAGCAGAAATTGAAACGGGAAGGGTTCGGCGGGGAGAAATGTTTTTCCCGGTTCATAGAGGAGGAGATTGGTTGACTCCGAGCGACGTGAATGATGTAAGCCCACTATCTGTCGGCATAATAAAATCTTGTACAGTCACTTTTGCATTGCTCTTAACAACTGAGCCAAAAGATATTCCCTTTTAGGCTAGTTATTAAGGTGTTCAGCTTCTGGTGCTGCTGAAGGGGCGCTGTTTCCTCCCCTTCCAGTATCATCACGATGAGACGAAGATGAGCATTCTGTATGACATTTCAAAGATGATTGTTTTTTATTGATGCACATTTCCTTCCTGTTGTGTTCTGTTTCACTTTCAATAATTTCCATTTGACGTCATTGGCTACCTCTAGTTGAGATAACGGATCTATTTAACGCGTTCATCGTTGCCTGTGTATCACTAATTGTGATTTATGTACGAATATCTTAGTCAAAAACGAAGAGACAAGCATTTTGCGTTGGAGGTGCTTGCAATCAGTAGTTCTAGGCTGTGCTGCCCTCAAGTGTTCAAATCCTGGGTCGCCACTTCTGCGGGATGTCTTTCCTCCCTCATCAGGGTAGGAGGTCGGTTCACCTGGAGTGACTGCGATGATTTAAACCCACAACCTGTCAGTCCGGTGAAAACTTGCCCCGTCGCTTTTATACTGATCTTAGCATCTAGGCTAAAAGGTATTCCCTTTCGGGTTAGTTATTAACTTCTGATGTCGTTGTTAAAGAGAGCCGCCAAAAAGGCAACTATTTGACTTTATCGTTATTTGACTAGTCAAGTTAATGTTACGAGGAAGTTACAAGGAATTCCAGCAAAAGATGTCCAGTATGATTTAGAAAGTCTGGAAGATCTTGCCAACCGTTGCATAGCTTTACAAAGGTTATGCAGAATAACTGATAATAAGAATTTAATTCTTGTGTTTTCTCTTCTATATATAAACTCAGTCCTGAAAACTGTTCAGCCATTCTGTGTGTATAGTATGGTTTGGTTTGGTTCTCGTAACGTCGAACTAGAAGTAACATGAAAGCTATTTGCGAAGGGACTCATAATTCTGAACCTCGTTCAAGTGGCGAGGACAACACTTGAGTTGGCACCCCCTTTCCTAACTGAAATACACGCCAATGGGAGGACTTTGTACATCTACAGATTTAACGTGCATCAGCCCCGGCTACACGGCGGGTCTTTAGTGATACCAAGGCTCGAAACCGCGACTCGACGTAAACCGCCGACCACGAGTCCGCGACCATGACCACTAGGCTACCGCGTCCACTATGTATATAGGATATTAAATCATAAAGACCTTAAAAGAATGTTAAGTATTGCACCTTTCTAAAACTTAAAATATTCTGCTTACGTTTAAATAAATTTATTGTATTAAATTTAATTTGTTTCGAAAATCCTTTCTTTCTACAAGCATATAAATATTACAAAAAAATCAGTGCAACTATCTAACACTAGCCACATTTTAAGTCTTAATTTTAACATCCAATTCGATCCACTATATAAGTCAGGGTACTGAGTATTTTGTTTATATATTTCCTTGATCATTAATTTTATTGTTTTATATGCATTGTACACTCTCATGTTTTCCTTCAGAAATATATTGATTTTAAAGGGTAAGATTTTACTTCTTAATTTATACAACTTATTTAATAATTAAATTAATAATTTTTTCTTATCATTGTACGCACCGAACGATAAGATACCCCTCAAATTTAAGGGACAATTTTAAAAAAAGAATATTTTACGAAGCGGATGTAATATAACTAAATTATAATAATTATTTATGTTAACAGCAAGACTACTAAAAAATGACTATTTTACTTTAAAGCATATTTTTAATCTTAAAATGTCCTTAAGATATAGTTTACATATCTTTATCAAATGTGTAATTAAAAAGTTCTGATAAAACATTCAAAACTTATTTGAATCTAAAATACATCGCATATACTCATATATATAATTGTAACTTATAATTTAAGTGTAGTTTCTTTATTTTTTTTTTTTGAAGAAAAATGCTTATTTCCGATTTATTTTTCATTAAAAATATACTTAAATTTATGTAGTAATATATCTCCTAAGCATTATTTTTGTTCTTTTATGTAGTGAATAGTTTTTGAAGCTCGTAAAATTGAAAAAACTAAAATAATTTATTCAAAATTAAACTTTATATCAGAAATGTAATTCAGTACTCTCTGTGCCATAATTGTTCTTTTTTTCAAATGAGCATGATACATACTATCAAATTTTGTTTTCAACAATTATTCATATTTTACAAAAATCTGAGTTATGAAATGATATTAAAACAAAAAAGTCCTTAGAAGATTCTCTTACGATGAGTTTTGTTAGCTTTAAAGAACGTTTTCTCTTTTCCGCTGAGTAATCCTTTTGATTTACTTTCAAATTAATTATCTGCACTAATTAATTAGGATGCAGGATGAAAACAAATGTATCTTTCAAAAGACTCACGATTCTGAAGTTTACAATAAGTATCGTGTTGTATTTTAATTGAAATTTGTCGTGGAATTAGAACGAAATTGTATCCAATAAAAATAACCTTCACCATTGCTTTGAAGTTAACCAACAAATAAGTTTAAAATGTAAATTATAAGAATGTAATTAAGCTTAAAAGACTATTTTGAAACTGCATGTACCTAAATTTTGATACTCCTGCAAAGAAATGATATCGGTCGATTTGAATTTACTTCACTGTGGCGATGTACCAGAGTTATTAGTGACCTACTGCGAAACGTTGAGTCACAGCCTAGCTATGATAAACATTTAAACAAGTACCCGACTCTCTTCACTTCCACACCATCCCATATGACGATTCTCAGTCTAATTTCGACATTTCACAGGTAGCGTGTTTAGTTATTAAAATTTGAAACAGAAAGGTCGGGTATCAAAGCTGGTGAACTTTAAATATTAAGAATTCGAGGCTCAAAGTCGAATGGGTACGAAGAATGGAATACAACCTCCTGATCTGACCGTGGTTCAAAATTATAAGGCGTATTCAAAATTATAAGGCACAATTAACACATGGATCAATAAGTTCCGAGACTAACCCAGAGATGGCGCTCGTAGTAAACCAGTAACCAGGTCTTTCTAGAGTACTAACCTTTGCTTGAAACGTGTCAAAATTTTAAATCGATCGGACCAGAAACAGCTGAGTTATCGAGGATGGAGTAAAGTCGTTTTGTAGTTTGTTTAAGAAATGGAAAAAACCGAGTTTCGTGTTCTGATAAAACATTGTTTTTTAATGGGTAAAAACACCGTGCAAGCGAAACAATGGATTGAAAAATGTTACCCGGACTCTTGTCCATCAAAAGCAACGATTTGTCGGTGGTTTGCCGAGTTTAAACGTGGTCGTACCGACACAAATGACGCGGAACGCTCGGGTAGACCTGTGGAAGCCGTTACACCGGAAAATGTGAGTGAAGTGACAAAAATTATAATGAAAGATCGTAAAGTGAAGCTCCGTGGGATTGCTGAGATGACACATATATCGTATGGAAGTGTATTTACTATCCTTCATGAAAAATTGAGCATGAAAAAGGTTTTTTCCAAGTGGGTGCCGCGATTGCTTTCGATGGAGCAACGAGTCGATGATTCAGAAAGCTGTTTATCGCTATTTACTCGCAACAAAAAAGATTTCTTGCGTCGTTACGTGACCATGGACGAAACATGGATACATCACTACACTCCAGAGTCGAAGCGGCAGTCATCTGAGTGGCGCACAGCTGGCGAAAGCCGTCCGAAGCGTCCGAAAACGCAGCAGTCAGCTGGCAAAGTCATGGCGTCAGTTTTTTGGGATACGCATGGCGTGATTTTCATTGACTACCTCGAAAAAGGTAAATCGATCAACAGTGATTATTATATTGACTTGCTGGTGCGTTTGAAGGAGGAAATCGCAAAAAAACGACCGCACATGCAGAGGAAAAAAATCCTTTTTCACCAAGACAATGCACCCTGCCACAAGTCGATGAAAACAATGGCAAAATTGAACGAATTGGGCTTTGATCTGCTTCCCCACCCCCCATACTTGCCAGATTTAGCCCCCAGTGACTACTGGCTCCTTGCTGATCTTCAAAATATGCTCCAGGGAAAAAGATTTGGCTCAAATGAGGAGGTCATCGCTGAGACTGAAGCTTATTTTGAAGCGAAAGATAATTTTTTTATAAACATGGTATTGAAAAATTAGAAAAGCGTTGGAACGATTGTTTCACCCTAAAAGGTGATTATGTTGATGAATAAAAAAAAATTTTGCAAAAAAAAATGTTGTTTTCAATGTTAGTCTCGGGACTTATTGATCCATGTGTTATAAGGCGCATGGGGACTTATGAGTCAGGCAAAAATATGCAATTAGTTCAATCAACAAATACTAGCTCAGATATTGTCTTAGACATTTTGACAGTTATTCAAAATTACTAAGTCCGTCGCTAATAGCCCTGGTATTTATTCTTATAAGGCATTAACTAAAAACTAACAAAAGTATCTACATTTTTATATAAAATAAATTATTATTATTACACAGTTGAATTATTGCAAAAGGATATGAATAATTAGGTTGTAACATAGCTATTCGCGAATTTTTTTCATCTACTAACATCCGGGGCTTCATTTTGATTTTATAGAAGATTTCAGTTTCTTCTCAATCAAATGAAACGTGAGGCAAAGTATGTATACTTTGGAAGTGGAGTGAATAGATATATTCAAGTCTGGTAAAAAGCAACAGATAATTGAATTGAGAATTACGATTTTTTTTAGTAATACAAAGTATGCTAGTGTGATGTGCGCAGAAGTATTCTGATGTGAAAAGTAGATTTGGGGTGGAGGGTTAGGACTCGACGCTATAGGAGCAATTGCGAGAGGACTCGCATCGTATTCCGGTTAGCGTATTCTTTAATGGGTTATAGAACTTGATAGTATTCACGGGTAGAGAAAATAAACTATTTTAGAGCATCCGCCGTTTTAGAAGATTAAATAAACATATAATTCAGATAGAATTGATTATTTTATTTACTTGGGCTGTGCTTGAACCTGTAGTGAAATTTAGATCTTATAATTAACCTAACACATTTAAAATGACATATGATACGGGTCATAAGTTGCCGTCATAAGTAAGAAAATGTAAAAGAAAGGAAATACAAAATTATTTAGACCTGTATTGATTGCCTCACAGACAAAACGCACATAAGAGATAAGACATAAATATAAGCATATCTTTATCCATACACTAAATGAGAGTTGCATTTGATTTCAAAGAAAAACATTATTAATTCATTGAAATGTAAAGAAATAATATTCCAGATAAATTGTACTTTTTTCCCAATTACAAATAATCATAAATAACGATGCAAAATATTTCCATCTCAGTGGACTACATTTAAAACAAATACAAAAACAACATCGTCGTTTTATTTCTCAAATTCACATTAATTTTTTCTACAGATTATTCCTTCCAAAGTTCTTTGACTAAACAGCGCCAAAATAAAATATCTTTCATAGGAACTCTATGGTTTATAAAAAAAAATGCAGTGCAACATTCAGAAAAATAATTCAAAAAAAAATCTTAAGAAGTTTATTTTCTTTTTCAAGTTTACAAAAAAAAATAGTCAAAATTGCTGTATATTAAATCAATCAAAATTTTGTTTCCTCCATTAGCAAAGAAAAAAAATAAAAACTTCAAAAATCAAAGTCGGGTTAATTATAAATGATCTCTGAAGCAAGAAATTGCTTTTAATATGTCTTCTAATGGAAACAGAAATAAGTTATCTATATTCAGAACATACGCAAAAAATCGTTCGAAAAGAGAAATAACTTATGATTAATTACTTCCTTAATGACTTCAAATTCGAAAACATTTATTGGGAGTACCTGATAGCAAATTTTACTTTAAAAACCTATTATTTTTCGAAGCAAAGAATTTTAATAGATCATTAATTCATACGCTTGAGTATATTTTCCTTTTGCAACATTTAAATCATTTCTTCCGTAAATCTAATTAATATTATCCATGTGGAACAAGTGGAGATATATATGTTGATTTTTTTTTACTTTTCATAAAAAAGAAAAAATTTCAAGACTATTCATTTATTTTCTTTTTTTTGAGTAGGTTTTTCGTTTACTTAGATTAAATTTTAAGAAACTCTTAGATGTTATTGTACGAGAAGGGTCATTAAAGTTAAAATGTTTCAATGTATTGGAATGATTAATTACAAATATTTTATGTATATTGTTAATAAAAATACAGGTGTTCTTGTTTTAACTACTTATGATTTATTTTCAAGTTGCACCCAATAAGCGCTAACATTTCTGACAGTGAAAGATGTAACTAGTTTTGAGATAAAACTTAATTCGAAAACCATATTAATTTTTATTATGATATAATTAAAATATCAAAAATTAAATATTGTATTTAATTAATGATTTATCAGAGCTTTAATTTGATTAATTTCAATTTACTCTTTGGTGATAAAATAGCTGATAAATTGGGTCAAGGAAGAAGCTTTTACTCTTTCGGGGCCAAATACTAATCTCACCTTTTTTGAAGCCTATTCAAAAGTATAAATATCAAACCAGCAATTATGAAAGACCCATCCCACTCCCTCATGGTATGAAAGGCAAATTCCTGGTGGTTCCCTTACTTTTAAGGGAGATTAAGGTGTCTAGAAGTTTTACTTTTGACAAAAGGCAGAAGGTCGACCTGCACCAATTGTAATTTTCTCCAGACCTTTCCCAAGCATTTTTTCAATTGCATGGGACTTGACAGAGAAGATATGATTACTTCACCTCATCGCATCTATTGTTTCTTGAAGAGTTTTGGTCTTGTAACCTTGGTATATCCTTCGACTAGACCATGTGGAATAAGACATAACTCTACAACAAGCAAAAAGTCTATCCAAACTTCACCAATTGTAATTTTCTCCAAGCATCTTTTCAATTGCATGGGACATGACAAAGAAGATATGATTACTTCACCTCCTTGCATCTATTGTTTCTTGAAAATTTTTGGTTTTGTAGACTTGGTATAATCTTCGACTAGACCATGTGGCATGAGTCACAACACATCATTAATTTATCTAAATAAGATACTAATTATCCATTTATGGATTCTTTGTAATGTTAGGCTCTTCGCGCTTTTTTCTTCACTAACCTTGGTGTGTTTTGGTAATTTGAATTGCATAAAATTCCAGTTACTTTCTAATCTGATAAAACGTGATATAAATAAATTAGACGAAAGTTAGAAGTGTAATGAATTTATTTTGAAGATTATGATGTATAAATTCAATAGAATTGAAAGCAAGGGTTATAAATAACGAGAGAAGTCGGTAAATGCTTGTATGTTAGAATAGATAACGAGGGTTAATTAAAAGAGAGCGGTCTTGCATAATCTGCGTAGAAATTTAACCGACTGTTTTTGTCTTTTTGTGTTGTTTCTTTAATGGGAAATTGTGAATTTTCTAATTATTTAATTATGCTTGGTGATGTCAGTAGTGTTAAATAATGAGGGGGACGCGTTACAGCATTTTTCAATCATTCTCAATCATTGTTCCTTGATAACTTGAATATCGTTATTCAGACGTTGTTGCTAAAATTATTCATTCTGAAACTGATTATGATTCTGAAAGAGAAATCTGTTCATTTAAGATATATATATTTAATTATAGAACTTATTCGAATTACAATAGTTTACTTAAAATAATCTACAGAAATAAAATGTTATTCTTAGGGAAAATAAGAAAATTATTTTAAATAAATCCTTATTTTTTAGATAACTAATAACTTTTTAAAAAAATCTCCGTTGAGTGTTGCTTATTTTTACATCCTTTGTTTCCTTTTTTTGCTTTTTATTCTCTGAAACAAAGCTTCAACCTAAGTTTTGATTCCGCGTCACAAGTGACTTTTAATCTCTTTCCAAAATTCCAAACTGTTAATCGCTTATTGCAGAATTTTGTGATGTTCGATCTCATTATTCTTGCTTCCTTCATTATGATTTTGTTTTGTTGTGTCGGTTTTACTTCTTCCCCTGAGCCCGAGGTTAATTTTCGAAGTTGTTTATCCAAATAATCAAAGAATCAAACTGAATTACGAAATAGTGTTCTTCAAAATATATGATTAAGTAAAAGCATAAACTAATAATATAAATTAAAGGAACACTATATTAATACTTGACAGTATTTTCGGAAGAAGTCATAAGAATTTTCATATTTTGAATTATTCTTCTTCCTAAGGATGTGGCTGCTGTATCTTTGTGGTCACAGTTGTAAAATTGTGGTCGGTATTGTTTCATCGAATCGTGGTCCTGGTGTTACTAAATACCTGTCGTGTAGGGTGCTAAGGCACGTTAAATCTCTAGTGGCTCCAAGTCCTCTCGTTGGCGTAATGTCAAAGTTTAGGGAGGGAGGTGCCTGCTTATGTAACGTTCTCGTCACTTGGTTGAGGTTGAAAATTACGATGCCCATTGCCACTAGTATTGCTTTTAAGTATGATCTTAATAAAATAATAAATCAGTTGATTAATTAGTCCATTTTTTACGATTATCAAAAAGAATTAAACGACCAGCACTTCATCCTGACCTTATTTGCAAATGAGTATGTATGACATATTATACTATGCGCAGAGTATCATAAATAATAATACATATATGTCCCAAAAAATTACTATACATATATATATATATATATATATATATACCGTTCATTCTTCTTCAAAGTTTAGTTTTTTTTATATGGCTTCGCATAATAAATTAACATAAAATAAAATCAATAAACATGGCGAATAAGCGAAAAATACGTAGAGGTATAGTAAGTATTATTACTAAGAAATAAGCGAGACACCTAGATAAAATTTGTTCAGTAAATTAATTTATCTTCATGTACATAATGTTGTAAATTACAACTATTGATGTTGACTTATTTAGTTTCAGGAAGACGTAGATGGAAGCAATACATCGTAACTTTTAATACTATGTGAAGAAGATATAGTTGAAACTGCTGAATTCTACAATGACAGTCTTTAAAAGGTCAAAAAGCACTTGGAGAAATGCATAACTCTAGAAGATGACTAGAGAAGAAGGTGACTAGGGGTATAGAAGGAAGTCTTAAGAATAATAATTAAAAATTAAGTTTTGGTCTCGCGATTATTCTTAGTTATAATTCAAACTTTTCTGTACTCCGTGAAAATTATTTGCAGCGACTCTCTTCTACAACAGTGGTAGAAGTTAAAACGTCTTGAATTAGCCAGATGAGACATCTTTTCAGCCTGGTAGGTTGGAGCGCATTCTTCGGACCTGCTGGATTAAGGTTCGAAACAACCCTGCAGCATCGAGGTCATCAACAACTACTCTCTCCCTCTGCAGGGGGTAGAATAACATTCCTCGATATCTGGGAGAAAACGTCCATCGCTGAAGTGGTGACTCAGGACTTGAACACTAGATGGCAGCACAGTCTATACCTACTGGTTGCATAAGCCCCCGACGCAAAACACTTGTCTATGTCTAATTAAGATAAACGCCCGCAAATCACGACTAATGATATTCCGGCTCTGGCGCACGTGTCGACGAGGCCCGCCACTCAACACGAGATAGCTGATGACTCAAATGGAAAATTGTCCTGAGCAAAACTCAGTTCAACAGGGAGGGGATGCAGTTATATCAATTGCAGTAATGGCTGAAAAGAAATCAAAGCAACCTTCGGTACAAACTAATGTTTCTCTTCGTATCATCAGGATGATACTAGAAGGGGAGTATGCAGCGACTCTCTTCTACAATAACGCTAGAAGTAAAAACGCTTGGCTAACTAGCCAGATGAGAGGTCTTTTCTGCCAGGTTGAAAGAAGGGCATTCTTCGGACCCTCTGGATTAAGGTTCGAAACAACGCTGCAGCATCGAGGTCACCAACAACTACTCCCTCCCCCTTCAGGAGGTAGAATAATATCCCTCGATATCTGAGAGAAAACGTCCATCGCCAAATATTAAAACTGCACGATACTGCGGGTCATTTCAATCTACGACTTTCTCAAACAAATCAACAGGAATAGCTACAATATTCGTAACATTATATGTGTAAGAATCAATTAATATGCAGAATAAATTTTATCCAGTTAACATTATTAATTAATTTATAATAATTAACACTTTACGATGCTCCCCGTGCAAAGTGATGTTTATGTAAACAAAACGACCCCGCTATATCGAATCAGCAATAATCGAGGAAAATTCGTCTTATGGATTGTTTTTTTACGTAAAAGTAGAATATGTTCAGGAATATAATTAGTTTTATTCAAACATCCGCTGATTTAAAGGTACGAATGCACCCCAAAATGTTTTGGTATTTAAAATGCAAAAGATTTTCAATCCGGCAATGCGCATTACACATGTGCGTCAGATTCCATTTCTAAAAATTTTCCAAAACCGAACGCAAAAGCTCACCGCCGAGCAAAACGAGATATTCCTCAAGAAAAACATTCGTGTTTGCCTCGAGCTCTGTTACATGATAAAAGAGCAGAACAAAGGAGGTAGGAACGACAGAAGGAAATTCACTTCCTCACAAAAAGAAAGAACTTTTCGCAATGACTGAACGTTCTCCGCCTAACGAGATCAAGATGCTGGGGGCTTTTAAAATGGTATAAATCCAGATATGCCTTAAGGGGGACGATTCGCAATAAATATTTTATTTATTGTCGGAGGAGGAGCTCTTGTCGCTACAGGTATTTTTTCTCGGGTGAAACAGAGGACATATGCAACGTTGGTTAGTTAATTAAATTTCATTTGACGTTTTCTTGTTTTTGTCAAGAATAAAGATATTTCTCGCAATGTTTCGTTAAAAGTATTCAGATAAATGGTGATTTTATTGCTTGTGAGGGATCAAAGAGATTGAGAGAGAGTTTCCTAAGCTTTTATCAGAGATAAAAGCAACTAAATATCTCATCCATCTCTTTGTTTAGATTGGATATATTGTTTGTCAAAAACAAAGGAAAGATCTATCTTGTTCAATTATATAAACGTGTACATTATGGAAAAGTGCTGACAAAGCTGCGTATAAAAATAATCCCTTTATTTGTTTAACGAGGTAAAGTGTGTTATTTATAATTAGTTTATTTCTTCAAACACAAGAAGCACCTTATTGAAGATGTATGTTAATATTTTGAGAAGGCCATGTTTCTTAATTTGCAGTACAATTTCCATGAAAGATTCTATTGTGTGTATAAGGGATGAGCATGCGTTCACTTTCACTCAAAAACTAAAATTAAAATTATTAGCAAAAATAATATCAAGTAGAGTACGAGAATAGTTCCAAAATACGTGCTACCATTGTATACTTCGGTGTTTAAATGGCGCCAAATTATATTTGGCACTGCTTTAGCTTTGAGTGCTGCTGCATCGTTGTACGACCGTCATTTTGCAACAAGTTCTCACCGGCCAACAGGCCTGGATTCCTCACTATATGCCATAAATCAAGGAATGATCAAAATAATTGGTTAAATTCCCTGAATCTGCCCTCGTGTTGCTTCTAATGCGATTTTAATAAAACTAAACCAAACCATAAATCTGCTGCAAAGAAGGCGAAGGTGTTCTCATCAACAACAACAGTTATGGTGAAGATTTTTATGACGCGATTGAATGGAAGGATTATTAATACGTCTCATTTAGATGAATCATGAGGGCGGTTAGTGACGAACCTAGTAATTTTGATAATTTTGAACTTCGGTCAAATGACAAGTATACCTGAGCTGGCTCCCACCTCTCTAAACTTCCACATCATGGCAACGGGAGGATTTGGAGCCTCCATAGATTTAACGGGCATCAGCTCCGTAATACGACGGGCCTTAATGTTATCGCAATTCGAACCCATGACTCGACGAAACCATAGCCAGCCGCAAGTGAACGAACATGACAACTAGGCCACCGTGGCCATTTTTTTGGGAACCGAAAGGTGCCTCATACTCATAGTTTTCTTAGAAATAGGAAAAACAATGATTGGACAATACTACCCTCTCCAGTTTTCCATTCCTTACTGTGGATGCTTTTTGAACTCTCCTCGTGTGTGTGCTATAGGTGTTGTGTGTGTGTGTGGCATTGATTGTGTGTGTGTGTGTGTGTGTGTGTGTGTGCGTGTGTGTGCGTGTGTGTGCGTGTGTGTGTGTGTGTGTATTGTGTGTGTGTGTGTGTGTGTGTGTTGTTGAATGTGTGGTGTCTTGAATCCGGAAATCGGAATGTCATTATATTAGAGACCGAAATAATTTCTGAGGATTTCAATGAATCTGAATCTCGATAATTCATGAACTTGAAAATCATTTTTACCCTTGATTTAATAGTAACTGCATACCAATACATCTATAATCGTAACTTTGTTCGTGATTCTAGCTAAGACTTTATGATCGAAATACTCTAAAATACAACATCCAGAAAAATAATAATTGATGATTTTTAACTAATAAATTTATATTGTTGTTATTTCCGCAACATTAAAAAAAATCAAATAATAAATAGGCTAATAAAATACATTAAAACTGTACTAAACTGTTGTCTAGACTTATTAGAAAAATTTTGCCATTTGCTCCTTCCGAAGGCATACAAAATAAAAATTGCATTCATAAAAAATTGTGTAAAAAAAATTTGAACTAGATAATAAAAAACCTCTAACTCTAATGTTACAAAGTACTATTATTAGCTAAATTCATTAAAAACACTCATTATTTTAGAATGGACATTTCGTTTGAATACAAATGTACTTCTTCTCATTCTTCCAATTCATTTCAAAAAAAATTAAAGTCAGGTAATTAATATGCCGAAATATTCCGAGATAGTGCGAGATATACGACACACAATTCCTTTCATTTTTTCATAACGGAACTTTGAGTAATTAGAAATACCAGAGAATCATGAGGTAGGGAAATAAAAATTGAGATCTCTAAGACTCTTCTTTTTTTGTGACATTTGTGTTTTTAAAATTATTCATTGAGCTTTGGGTGTGGGCCATATAATGATATTTTTAATCACTTTTTTTTTTTTTTTTGTACTATAAAAGCATATTTTTCTTAAAGTGTTTTTCCTTCAGCTGAAAAACGTGACGTGTATTTTCAGAAATTTGCATTTAAGTACCATTTTTAAAAAATAAGATTCTAAAATTCAAATAATTTACTTCACCAATATACAACAATTTAGTTAAACTTTCTTTTTTAATGAAGTATTACTGTGTATTTTCTTTTTAAAAAAATATATAGAACAATAATTTTACAGTTTTTTTTTTTTTTTTTTCATATAAATAATTATTTCAAGATTTAGAGGTTTAACATAGAGGAAAAATAATTTTTTGGTTCACTATAATGTATACCTTTTATGCTAGCAAAAAATTGGAATCCATTTGTGAAATAGCTTTTCTTTTAAATTGTACTAAATAAAATATATCTAACAAATTAAAATCCATATACAACGAAGAAGGAAACTTTTTTGACAAAAAAAAGTTCTTTATAATTCCAGTAGAATAATTAAAATGTCATTATACAACACTAAAAAATTTTAGCTCTATTAATTATATTAAAAGATATAAATCCACAAAAAGCAACAGAGTATTCTTGGTCATCCTAAAACTCAAGTAATTATTCAAAATTAACCTTTAAAAGGGATGCAACTTATTTAATATTTATATAAACATAAATTAAATTGGATATTTTTTATGTAAAATTAAGTACTAGTTTCAATAATACCAATGTAACAATACAAAAATCGAGTATTTGTTTAAAATTGGTTCAAGGCTTTTCTTTTACTTTAAGTAATATACTATAATATAGATAACATTCGCTTCAGAGTGCATGTTGATATTTTTTATTACATACCAAATTGAACTAAGATTCAAATTGGTCGAAACTTTATTGCATTATTTTCAGGAATTGTTTCTAAGAAAACGCGATTATAAAAACCAAGTTCTGATTTCTAACAACTTGTTTCTCACATATAGCAAGGAAATTCACGATCAATTTCTAGTTGGATATAAATACAAAAAATTGAGTAAAGATACAAAAATATAAATATAGGATTTTTTTTTCAATAAATAGCGAAAATTAAAATAAAGGATTTTTTTTTCTATAATTGAATCTAACAATAAAAGTTTACTCTTGGATAGAGCGAGATATACGATCACTAAAAGAATTTCGATTCTACAGTAATGCATAGTTGATGTTCAAAATGAAAAAATATGCTAAAATATCTAGAAAAATGCATTACAAATATGGAACACATTCGCTTATGTAATTTCTTAAACATTATTTGGCTACGATTTTACATTTACATGTTTTGTACTTCAATCTTTTTTTATCTCACTTACTGTTAACCTTTAGCATTCAAGAATCGCAACAACATAAATGTTAATCGATTCCAAAATCATGAATTAACACCTACAGTACAGTTGAACGTAAAATAATTATTGATAAAATAATATAAAACATATCATATATTCATATATTGCTATTTTTTCTTGAAATTTAATTCAATATCCTTGGAGCTCAACAAAAAGTCTTAGGTTTTCAGGACAGCCTGAAAAACAGCTTTATCTCTTCAGCGTCTCACGTTAATTTAATGTCATATAGTAGTTATATTTTCAACCTAAATATGAATGTAATTCAATATATTTTTATTAAATAAGAAAGTTTTCAAACTATGTACGGTAACAATAGAATGATTCAATCTATTTAAAACATTCTTTCCTAAGCATAATTATTTCCCAAGTAAATTAAATAAAATTATTTGGGACTGCTTGGCGAATGTTTTAATAGTATATTCAATCTGAATGTCACTTCATAATCTATTTATTCTTGAGATATAAATTTGTTATGTTTGGTGCCCATCACCGGCTATTTTGATTTGGTGAATGTAATTGTTAATCCATGGAATTTCTACTTTTCTCCAGAAATCTAGCTATTTTTTTTTTATCTGAATCAAATAACATTACATAAGAAAGGCAAAGTAATAAAGTCTAGTGTCAAAGCGTACATTTCTTCGTATTTTTGAAAAAATGTTAATTATTTTTAAAACAAAAAACAATCCACAAAGAATCGATAATATAGACATTAATTGAAAATTCAGAAACTTCTGCAGACATTTTAATATTCATTTTGTACTTTTGGGTGCATATGTACATTTAGACAGACACAAATAGTCCCAGGTATAAGAAAGGAACATTCAAGACGTTAACATCGTGAGCAAATCAAAATTTTATATTGCCGAAGCTAACTATCCAGAAATTAAAAATATTTATTTTGAGATTCAATTCATCCGAGAAAATTTTACGGAGAAGTTTAATTTCAAAGCACATTTTCGAACTATTTTACATCACCTTATTTCTTCCTATACTCAATGTTTCAAAAAAGGTTGAAAATGAAACAAAGCGATGAAGAATCAATCAAGTGACTTTTACTGCAGCTTGTATTTCTTTTAAAAACATTTAATCAACTTCTTTTGCAATGTTACCGACATTTTATTAGCCGCGACCATTCAGAATCGTCTGAATATTTCGTCTCTATAAAATCAGAATCATTTGAAACTTATAAAGTTCTTGGAGATTGGCATTATGATTCAAATTGTATCACGACTGGGTGTGATTCAACCTAAGGCTTAAGAGTGGCATAAGGAATAATTCGAAAATTTAAGTCTTCTTCCAGAAACAAAGTTATTTCTTGAGGAAATAGAACTTTTTTAGACATTTGAAGGAAACTAATTTTTTGTGGTAGCTAGTTATCTAATCTTTTTTGTGGATTACGTTTCTTCCTGAATTTTTTTTTTTTTTTTCATCTCTTGTAATTCCTGTATGAAAGTATTAAGTAATAGTGTTCTTCGTAAACGCATAATTTAAAACATTTAATCATTGTTAGATTTCTTACTGTTAAATTAATTCGGATTGTGTTTCACAAAATGAAGAAATATCCCTAATGTGTAATATTTAATACGGAACTCGCTTTTGAGAAATCAACTAGCGTTCTCTAAAGTTCATAAAATTCTTATCGAAACAAGAATCACAACTATCACTTAATCCCCCAATTCTTTTATCGTATAAATACTACAGTAATCAGATGTGGATCAGACGTTAGAATTAAATAATCAAAGACAAAACTCGAATTAGAATATAATTATTTTTCATTAATTCTATTTTACACATTACAGTTATACAGAAACAGTTATTATAAATAAGCAAACGATTCATTTATTCAAATATAACTAATTCCACAACCAAACGATTTATAAGAAAAATATATAATTAATTCACCAAACGACATTTTACCTAGATAAAATATTTAACAAATGTCTGTAAGACATTTCGTAATGTTATGTTTCTGTACAAATATTTATATTTTTAAATAAAATTTGTCTTAATACTTTGATACATTGTTATAAATTAAATATTTTAGCTCATTGATTTACGTATAAATCTTAATAAGGAATTAAAATATGTGATTAAAAGTAGAATCAGATTATATAGATTTTTAACACAATTTTAAAGATACTATTTTGTCTCATTGTTCTCAAAAGATTATTTCTTACCCTGGCTTTCTTTTCTGACAAACTTAAGAAAGAAAATGCACCAAGAAGATTGGATTTGGCCCTAAATTTGAGTTTTTTTATAATTAATTATTAATTATTCATTCCTGTTCATTAGAGAACTTTTGCAGGTAAAGATTTTTTGCAACCAATTTTCTAAGGTTACTGTTAAGCCTAACATAAGAACTTTTTTACACCAATGCATAGATTTATAACAGCAAAGAATACTAAAATATTTTTAATCGAAAATTATTAACTATGAATACAATGCCTCTCAAAATTGAGCTACGCCACTTACTTTACTACTCAAAGAGCATAAAATAATATTATTAAGTAATTATTTAAATTTAATATTTATTAGAACAATGAAATTCACATTATAAAATAGGTTAGATAAAGAAACAAAAATGAAGAATTGATAATATTTTAATTACCAGAAATTTTACAATGAAGTTGATGATTTTTAAATTAGAAAATTGAGTATACACTTAGTATAATTACCCAATTACTTTTCAAAATTTTTTTAATTAATATTCCTTTGCAATACTGTTTTGCTTTTAAAATACCATACAAATGGTATTCATTGATTTGAAAGATGTATATATATATATATATAGTTTCACTGACTAGTTTTGCCTACTTTCCTTGTAATTTAGTTTTTAATTTATAAAATGTTCTTTGTTCCTGATATCATGCTTTTTAGCAGAATTTTCAACTGACACCACAAGTTAACTGTCACAATTTGATCCTAAAATTGAAGTGGTTTATGAAATTATACCATAACATAGCAATTTTAGCTATATGTTTTGGGTTGGTTATCTCGTAGAAACATATAACGTGGTACTTAACCTAAGAGATGAATAATAATTTAAAAGATTAATTTTAAAATTATTCTTCAGTACATCCAAATATTTCATTTTATCCATGACTGTCAATATAAATTGTTTTTCTCATCTCTTTTGCTGTTACACACCATACAAGGATCAAATCACCTTTATCCTTGACATTAATAATGCTCTTTGGGGGAAGAAGTTCTGAGTTAGGATACCGTCAGGCATAACCATCGACCAGCACGTCCATTAACTTTGAATTAATTTACATCGTTGAATATTGACGCTGCTACAGAAGAAGTATGCATATGCCAAACCCAGCGACCGACAGATGTTTAGCGTGAAGCCTTCTCTTTCGAATGCAGTGCTTTTCGTTTCTGTAAGCAAATCCCTATATCCGTAGCCTTCGTGCGCCTTACAGTTATTTTTGTTTCACCGGAAAAGTAATGTGAGCAACGAATTGTGAAATTTCACATGAAATTTGGAAAACTCGATAATGAAAATTATAATTTAATGAAAGAAGTGTACAGTAATAAATATTTATCTCGTGCACGTATTTTTTAGTGGTTTAAGCGTTTTCAAGATGGACGAAAACACGTTGAAGAGGATTCACACCCGGGTCGCCCTTCCAAGTCAAAAAAAAGGATGATAATATCGAAAAAATCGGTAATCTGTTTCGATCTGACCCTTAGTTAAGTATTCGTGAGATAGCTGAGACTGCAGAAATTGACAAAGAATCCGTTCGGCAAATTTTACTTAACATTTTTAACATGAAAAAAGTGTGTGCCAAAACGGGGCCTAAAATTCTCGCGTTTGAACAAGAAGAAACTCACAAAAATGTTTGTACTGACACTTTGAATAGCGTTGAAAATTACCCAAACTTATTGGAAAGGGTAATAATGTGTGTCGAATCGTGGTTTTGTACATATGATTCTGTTACGAAGCACCAATCCAAGCCCTGGAAGAGCCCATCTTCGACGAGAGCCGTAAAAGTTTGAATGAGCAAATCAAAATCCAAAGCAATGATGATTGTTTTATCGATATTCATGGGATTGTGTACCTTCACTGGGTTCCTGAAGGTCAAACTGTTAATCCACAATACTACCTTCAAGTTCTTGCTGAACTCTGTGAAAGAATAAGGGAGAAACGACTCGAATTATGGAAGGACAAGTCATTTCTTATTGTCTTTCAAGAGGTTTCTATGTTAAGTACAGGATCCCAAAGTTAAACCATCCGCCTTATTTGACCGATCTTCCGCTGTGCGACTTCTATCCGTTTCCTAAGGTTAATTCTGCATTAAATAGAAAAGATCTGAAGCCGTTGAAGCTGTGAAAGAGAAAGTGACACAGGTCCTGAAGGAGCTGATAGAAAAAGACTTCCAACACTGTATCGAACAATGGAAGATTCGCATAGAGCATTGTAGGGATAGAAGATTGTTGTATATTGTACGTGATAATAAGTAAACATGCACGACATCAAAATAAACTGTTTCACAGCATCAGTCTCTTTATTTAATAGCCGCTCCTTGTATTAACATTATTCCAGAAATTATGTAGTTTTGAAACATGATTTTTAACAATGTAATATTTTTTTTTCTCTATTCGATATGGAACTGAAGAGATTTACTCTAACTACATAAAAAATTATAATTTGCTTCTTGGAGTATTGTTTCTACAGAAACACATCTTCCAATTGTTGTAAAAGTAGATAAGGTATTTTTACAGATCTCGCATTTTTCTTATGTATCGGATGATCTTTATATTAGCATCGAACTGAAGAACTGTTTTTCTGCCTCTTCCATGTTTATTTTCAATTTTCCCAAATTTTTTAATCTTCTGGATAACTTTTTGCACTTATTCTTGACTACGAGAGCTTACTTTGCAGTATTACCCAGAAATTTGCCTATCTTAGGCATTAAATTAACAATTTTCCGAAATTGTACAATAGTCTTAATTCTGGAACTCATTTTCAAGTCTCAAATAAATTTTTATTCCTGAAAATCAAATACCTTAAAAAAATCTTAAAGAAACAAAACTATTAAACAGAAATATTACCAGAAGATAATGATATAATAATCATAATATTTATGCAATGTGAACTCAGTTTTGCGACCCTGAGATTTTTATATTAAAAAAAAAAATTTAATTACAATATTATCCATTCTTCATTTTTGTTTTTCAGTCTAATACATTTTGTAATTTATATTTCATTGTTTCTATAACTGTTAAACTTATGTGAGTATTTCATTATGTTGTTTTAGACGTGTTAAATAAACGAGCGACTAAGGTGTACACTCCATTTTGGAAGCTCCTGTATACATTGAAATCCATATGATTAAAAGATTCGGCTGAAAAGAACCTTTGTGATATCTAAATCAGGGTTTTAAATCCTTTTGTCGTGATTTCACGTCTGTTTCTCGGTTTTTAAGAAATCAGCAAAAATCCAATCAAAACTAATGCAGAATAGTTTATTCGATAAAATACTTAAATAAATACAAATAAAAATTTTGAATTTTCCAGTATTCAAAAGTGTTTAATACAGCAAGTATTCTATTTGTAATAATGGATATTAAACACATATTTTGCAATAAACTAATACAATTGATGCTATACTTAGCTATCTAATAAGACGAATGAATGGAGAAATTGTATTAAAAGCTATTCCTTAAATAATAATACATTTGTGAATTATTAAATAAGAAATGCTTTCGAATGAACCTCAGCCTATTAAAATTAACATCATTCAAAATATATGCGTATATTCTTAAGTGTGTATTCAATATTTAATGGACTTAATTATATTAAGCAATAGTTACGCTAAAAAAGGGGGTTATACTTTTTCCATTCTGGTATGCAGTAGCTCAAACCTTCAATTAAATTCCTCCGATGCGTAACACAGTAATGGAAAAAAATTATCATACACAGCATTTAAGATTTTTATAGCTCCAATATTTAATAAGAAACTATTTTATTAATGTTCTTTTAATGAATCTCTGACGCATAGCAGGATTTAAATACCTTGACTCATAAATTTTTCCGGCTATTAATGCCGTTATAAAATAAACACCCTGGCACGTTCTTTCATACTTAACCTCCCCCGCCCTCCTTCCCTACATCAATTAATGAATAGAAAGTGGAAAAAAAAAGCATCCATTGAAGCTGTTAAGAAAATGTCTTGCTTTTAACGAACATCCAATAAATCGAATTCAATCGTACTTGAGGTAAGAGCCAACACTAACTTTTTTTTTCTTCTAGTGGATCTTTTTTCTCTCTTTTCAAGTAGTTAATCTGTAATTCACAATAAATCTCTATAGTGTCATGTTTTATAACTACTACTTTCTATGAAAAGTTTCTTGAAGATTACAACTCTTTTTTCGAAGTAACTATTTTCCAGAGAATTGGGAAAGAGAAGAAATCCTTCATTTCAAGTAAAATGGCTAAATTGCTCTCATTTTTTTCTTCACATTTTATGCCGACACACAACAAACTGTCTTCGAGAGTAATCAGTTAAAAATGTCCAGTTACAGCAACTGATAAAAAATAATAGCAACTTCGCTCTAAACAAAATTTAGCATCACGCTTATTTATTTATCTACATTTTAACGTTGTCAAAAATGTTTTGC
>BMAW01051863.1:0-23893 GCA_019974015.1 Nephila pilipes
CAAGTAATTCCATTCCCCACTCCAACTTTTTTAAAAAATTTACACTAATTTTTGCATCTGATGGACAAAATCTGTACAGCAGCTTTCATCAATTGACAATTAATGGGAAAATACTGCCCATACGGCTTGTCGCATATCCTTCATACAAGACAATTTTCTCCGTATGGCTAGATCGTAATATGTTTGCAAAAACTGTCGATTACTGCTTCTGTTAACCTTTTTTTTTTTTTTTTTTTGAGACAAATGATTTTCATCATAAAGCTTTTGAACTCTCATTTTTGCTTTTAAGAGTCAAAAACATGTGTTCCCATTATCTTCAATATATGTGACCAATGCTTTCTAATTAATAGAAACAATTAAAAATTTCAATTAGCGTCGCATTTTCAACTATCCATCAAAAATGAAATTCATTCTTTTCATCATTTGCCTTTTAAATAGGGGTATCCCCCTTTCAATGATGATTTAAAACTAAGTATTTAAAACTTCTAACCATCGTAGAGGTTAAAATAAGGTATTTTTGGAAAAATGAAAATCTATACAATTTGAAAAAGTAAAAATCTCAATTCGTCATCTTTTGAAGAGTTTGAGATTCCGATATTACTTGTCTTATTTGTAGAGACCATGTAAACGTGTACTGGAAATTTTGTTTGTCATAATAAAAAATAAAAATAATAAAAATGAAGGATAATGGATGTAAAGCATTATAAATTTCTAATCAAATTTGTTTTTGCTAGTTCTTAAATTTTTAAATAATACCGCTTAAGACCCAAAAGATGGGACGAGGAGAGGGACGTAAGAAAAGGCATGGGAAGGGGGCTTATGAAGGAAACTAAATGTGTTCACTGCATTAATAAACACGTAAATAAATGAAATAAAGGCTATATAGAAATATTTGCCAATGACCTAGAAGGAATGTAAGTCAAATGGGTCTAATAGGTACATACAGGCAAAATGTAACTTTCCGATTGGGTATATAAAGGTTAACTATGTATATTACGCAATAGTTATCCAATGAGAAAATTTTCACATTCATAACTGGTTAATAAATTAAAATATTTAATTAAACGTAATATGAAATGTTGCTCGAAAGTGAAAAAGTAATAAATGACTAATAGAATGATTATCACAAACGAAATTGCGAAAATCAATATACGAATCAGAAAGTTACATCAATAATTTGCAACAATAGAAGTCGTAGGCCTAGATCTAGACTGCATATTAAAATGTTACATTAATTACTTTAATAACTATTTTATATGATTTCTTTCCATGAAACTATTTATATTCTGAATAAAATCGATTGAAGAAATTGAAAACTCTTTTCAAAACTTTTGTCGAATTTTTCCCTAATACAAATGATTTTACTTGTTTTTAAAAATACTTCGTCAGACAGTTTTGCAAAACTTTCATGGCAAATTATTTGAACAATGAAAAAGTAATAATATAAGGAAAGTTTTCTTAAATTTATTTTTTAAACATTCTGAAGAGTGAATAAAAATGGAGTTAGTTGGAGCTCATTGTTCATGTAAGAAGTTAAGATCGGATCATAAAATGAAATATAAGCAATACATAAATAAGTGCTCAATTTTTCGCTTTTTCTTTGATGGTTCCCCCAAACTATTTTCAATTACAAAATTTTTACTTTTTAATCTTATTTTTAGAATACATAACCCACACAAATTTGAATTTTTTGTATTTGTTCACCAAATCTTAAGTGAAATGCATTAGCTCCTTTTATTTATGAGTGAAATTATTTATATTACTTATAGTAATTTATATCAGCTTGTGTGTATTCATGTGAGTACAAGCGAGAACGAATATTATTGTGTAATTTATAAAAAAAAACACTGATCTACCTTAATTTGAGTAAAGAATTGTTTTTCGATTTAAAATTTATATTATTACTCCTTAGAATCATATGCTAGTAAAGATATGCTTAGTAACATACCATAAAAATTAGCAACATTACGTAATATTTTATTGGTTGTTTGAAATTAGCACAAAAAACAACAATTGCCTTGCTAAAACGTATAAAGATTTAATTAATATTTAAATTAAATTCTTTGTATATTTATTCTGAGTTTACTACTTAAATAAGGATTTTTAAAATTAAATTTGAATTTTAAAAGTAGATCTTTTATTATTTAGATCATTTATTCATGAACCTTAATAAAATACTTTTTATCAGTTAGTATAAAGAAAAAAGCTTCTATCATCCACATTTGTAGTTAGTGCCAGAAAAATATAAGGCTACTATGACCCTTAGCATTTAATACCTCCTAATTGAAGTCTGTTTCTCTAAAAATGGGAACATATAAACCAGAATTGATATCTTAAGAGAAATTTTTAAACGCACTTCATTAAGGTATGGAAACTAAAGATATAGATGCATCTTTAAGCCAATCTCGGTTCAAACGACCATTTGGATTACTGGCTGTTTGGTGGAAGAAAGGACACGTGTAACTATTTTTTTTTTATCTCTAGTCATTAAATATCATTTTATTATGTTCTGTTGATTCTGATTTTTACAGTGAATTTATGTACATTTCCAAAATTTCTACTGAAATTCCAAACATTTGATGGATTGATTGTTTGCTAACGCCTCACGTAGAAGCAATACAAGGACAATTGGCAATAGACCTCGTAATTTCAAATATCGACCAAGTGACGAGGGTGAAACCTGATGTGGCGCCTTCCTATATAAACTTCCACACCACGTCAACGCGAGGACTTGAAGCCTCGTTAAATTTAACTTTAATCAGCTCTGATACATTGCTAGTCACACAACAGCCTCAAGCTTGCAACCATGACTACTAGGATACCGCGGCCATTGAAAATTCCAGAAAACTAAATCTCTTTGCTTATCTGTGTATTTGAAAACAACCAGAGAGTATGTTGATGAATTTCCCCCAGAAGATTATTGTCAATCGTCATTCTAGCTGTTAAGCGGATGTATCTTTGTATCAGAAACCACATTTTCTAATTTCGTAAATTTGTTTTAATTGTGACTTACATAATCTTACCACTTTCTCTTAAAGACTTCTATTTACCTCAAGCTGGACTTTTTGTTTATTTTACCTATCAAGCTTAAAATCTTTATCTACTTGCATTTAAATTTTTAAAAAATGTTTCAACTCGTCTGCGATCTCTGGAACTCTACTAAAAGTTATGCACGTCGAGTCAAGATTTCATTAATACTCAATTACATTAATTAGCTGTTTACGTACTGTAATGTTGCTTTACGCAAGTTGTGTATGCGAGTATCTCTATTCAGTCATTTGTGAAAATAGTATTATTGACGAAATGGATAAAAAAGGGTATCACAGCTACATAACAATAAATGTAAAATTAAAAGGGCAAATGAAATCAGTTTAACTAATATTAAAAAATTATGTTTAATTTATTCCATATTATTCTTTTAACCAGACATTTTGTTCCGACCTATTTCATTCGATCTTATGACATTTGGGCTTACCGTATTCCACGCAAAATGCATCCGAAACTTATATATAAAGTAAAGGTTGATAAGTATTATCACTCGATCATATAAAAATGTCATTGGACAAACTTGAAGGGGAATAGTCTATTACAACAAACATTTTTGCATAGGAATATATGACTCGCAGATACACAAAATACAAATCCATTGTATACTTATATCATTATTGACAAGTGTTTCTTTACGTACATGTTCACGATAAACTGTTTAAATTTAAATGCGTCAATACATTAATCCTTCAATGGACACTTCCGGGGGTCAATGGAGTGATTAGAATACATTCAAGTTTACCATGTATTTTAATACATGTGCCTCATAATTTTGATCAGTGTCACTTGAATTACTCGTGGCTACACAGTGGGTCTTTACTGGTATCAAGGCTCGATCCTAAGACTCGACGAAAACCTTAGACCGCAACCATGATCACTAGGCTACCACGGCCCCAACAGAGCTGGAAGTAAACAATTTATGTTTCCTTTAATAAGTATTCTTGTATTGACGGATAGACGCATCATGTACACTCATGTTTTTCTACACAAAAAATAAGTTTAAAAATGTTTGTTGGACTGTGCCCAACAAAATCCCAAAATTTTGACCAATATGTTTTAATCATCCTGTATACAGATTTGTTTGTATTTCCGTATAAAAATTTGTATTGACATTCCTCATTACTCTGTAAAATAGGGGGAGGAAAGAAAGGGGGAAAGAAAACACCTTTAGATCGAGATTCATGCAAATTTATGTTTCTTTATGCTAATATCTTACGTTATGGTTCTGAGATAAGTTAATTTGCTTATGAAAACCTTTCTGCAATCTAAATAAATCAAATCTGAAAAAAGAAAAAAACAAACGAAGTTTTCTCTTTTCTTAAAATACAATGAATCCCTCTCAATACACCTCTTTTTTAAAGAAATGACATCATATTCCTGTGATGAAAATAACAACGTATTCATTAAAATACCAACAGCGTGAGGATAAAAGCTTGGTGATCTCTAAAAGAAGTAGCGAAATATTGAAACTGGGATGAATTATATTACTCGATTTTGTTATACGACACGTACTACAAATTTTCTTTGGGGCACAGCAGCCGAGTTGTCAGGGTCTTGACTTCATGGCCGTGATTACTTCCATCAAGTAGTGAATTTGAATCCAGATGTCCACTAAAGACATACCGTGTAGCAGGACTTATGCAAGTTAAATCTGTCGATACTTCAAGTCCTCCCAAAAGTGTGATGTGGAAGTTTGATGAGTGGGGTGAAAGCTCAGGTGTCATTCTAGTCAATTGACCGAGATTCAAAATTATGAGGTCTGTTGCCAATCACTCTCGTCTTGTTTCCAGGTAACACATCAATAAAAAGCAATCAATTAAACTATTTTTAAGTGACTGACTCCTTAATGTTCGGTGCTTAGTACCGTTGACCTATGACTAATTTTTCTGGATAATAAAAAAGTGCCTTAAGTATCTAATTTATTCGCCAGTTGTTAAAATTATCCTATATAAAAAAAAAGTTCATCTATTATCATACAAATCTTATAATTTTACTTAGATCATATTTGACTACTTTTATAAATTAAAATATTCTATTTCTGCATCAACAACAACAAAATAATCCGGGATAAAAACCATCTTTTTAAAAACAACGTTTTTATATGGTGGTATAGTTTATTAAAAAAAAAATATTGAAATATCAGTTAAAACTTGTCGCAAATGTCTAAATATTGCATTGTTAGGTGAATAAGAACGAATCCCAAAGTTTCAGAGCTCTAGCTTGATGGGAAGTTGGTTAAATTAAAGATCGAAAATTTGATGACACACTGATACACACACAGACAAACATATGCCAAGTGAAATACATAAAAACGTTGTAAAAAATCTCATATATTTGGAAGAGAAAAAAAGAAAAAGAAAAATATATTAAAATAAATAACGCAGTTATTTAAAAAAAAATTATGCGTATATTATATATATATCATTAATATAAACATTATTATCAATATAAACATTTTTCATCATTTAATAAACATTTATTTACTATTCATACATTCAATTTTATCATCTACAGGAATTATTTGTTCCTCATTGCTGCTGATTTCTTATCAGTAGCAATCTCTGATAGGAAATCACTGTAGAAGAATTGATCTCAGTTGTTAATTTGATAAGATATTTTCTAGGCATAAATCTGCTATGTGTTAAGACATTATTGTCTGTCTAATTATTAATATGTGCTAACACGTTGTTGTTTTAAGAGAATGGGGTCAACAAAAGTGTGTGGCCCTGAAATAAAGGATTCTTGATGTTTTGTTCAAAATATTGACATTAATCATAATATAATTATTACAATATATTAATATTATATTTATATTTAGTTTTTTTTTTTTTTTTTTTTTTTCTTAAGAGAAATACATTTATATTACTAAGATATATTTAAATTAATATTTTATCGTCTGCTCTTATTTTAATATCCGATCGGAATATTATACTCTACTTCAATAATTTGTCGTTTACTCTTACTTTAATACTTGATTGAATAATTGATTTCCATGGTAGAATCGTCACTTTTTATTTATTTATTTGTTTTGTTGTTATTGTTAACACGCAACGTTTTCGTTCTTTGGAATGTTTAGCTTGTTAAAATAAAAATGCATTAAGAATTTGAAGAAGGTACTTTCTTTTCTTAATAGTGCTTCTGTTGAGCCTGAGAATCGGACGTATGCTTACTTTGCGCTAATTTATATTCACTTCAATTAATTTTACTCTTCCAAGAACTTAACAAAAAAATTTAGAAAATAAATGCTAGTACATATTAAAATGAAATAATCAAAGATAATTTCATTTTCTTAAATTTTTGTTATTATTATTATTATCATTATGTGAGCTTTCTTAAATAAAATATACTATTTCATTTCATATATAGAGCAACGTATAACACCTGACAACAATATAAGATATCCTCCGTCAATGCAATAAAACATATGGTGAACAGAACTCTGACAGTTCTTTATATTTATTTTTACATTAATTCTACTTATTCATTTTAAGCATCTTCCAAACACATTACAACTTATAAATACGCAATTTTAAGGAAAGGAAATGTAAAAATAATTTATCCTGCAATCTTTTGCACAACACCTGTAAAGTTCAGCGTCCCAATGCAATTGTAGCACAATGACACAGTACAAATTTACTCCTAACCTAATGAACCAACCAACTGAAGGTCATATCCATATCCTGAGCAATGTTCAAAATCAGGATTCGAGAGATATGACCACAATAAAGCTCCACTCATGCCGATTCCCATTATCGCTATGACTTGTCACAGCAGGGGACAGGTGTGGGAATCTTGAATTTCTTGCGCGTGTTATTATTGTTATTACGGAAAGGGAATACATATGAAAGATTTTTTTTTTATTTCCATGTCATTCAAAAAATTCCAATTCCCCCCTCATCGGGTCGAACTGTTGCAATTTTATACTCGCAAGAGCCGATTGCATCGGAGACTTTCTTGTTGACAACAAAGTTGGTTTGGGGGAAAGTTACAAATTATCAAAGTTTTTTACGTGTTATATGGAATAAATCTGTATGCGTATTTGTTTGCCCTTTAATGATATTTAACCCCAATTCGAGGATATTCTTACAATATTTTAGAATTATCTTAATAATTGAGTCAGGACATTGTGCTTAGGAATGGATAATTAATGTATTTATATATTCCATGAATGATTGATCATTTCCTGTATATATTGCTGAAGAGAAATATATTTAGATTATTTCATTGACAAACTTTTTTGAAAATTTTTAAAATTGGACTTCAGTATAATTTTTATAGCAATATTTTTTCATCATAAAGTAAGGGAACAGATAATTTGTTTAATTCCCGTTGAGAGAAAATTATCCTTCATAATTTTACCTTTCTTTTTAAAAAAAAAAAAAAATCAGAACTTCGAAAAAATCAAACAACACAATAGCAATAGTTGGTAATCAGGCTCCTTCACTTAAGATATCTAACAAAAAATGTATCAAGGACTCTTAAAAATAAACAAGAAATTTAGCAAACAGTCAACACAAAAACATTTTTTGAATGGTGTTCGTAATGTGTAGCAATAAATAAAATTTTAATCACCAAAGTAAATACGTAAATGACAAAATTATTCATTACTTAAAAGTCTTTTTTGTGATAATTTTTTCAAAAAAAAAAAGGGCATTTTTTTTTTCTTTTTGAAAATTATTATTTAAAACTCACAGATTATCACGATTTCTTCTGAATTTATAGCTAGCGAGTGTTTATTTAGAAAAGAGTAGTATATTGAAAATAAGATTTGAAAACGTACACAATTACTACCTTTTCTTCTTTCTATTGTTTTATTACCCAAACTCCAGGCTCCAAATAAGAAAAACAAAACTTAGCGACTCTATAAAAGACGAACAGATTTCATAGATAAAATAAAAAACTTGTCCAATCCCAACAATTGAGAACAAATTCGATCCTCTCAAGAGCCCCCATACAATGAGTGCACTGTCCCCGATCGCAATAGAGATATTCCGCGTTTACCAGTTCACTGCGTCCACATATTGATATTCTCGTTCACCGCAAAGACCCCCTTCCATTTCTTTCAATGTGATTACCTCTTAGGAGAGTACATGCGTCCTATTATTATTCCAGTGAATCGTAATTTTATTATTACGCTACGATAGAGTGGGCAATAAATACAGATATCTTAAGATTGCCATATTCATTCGCTTCGGTGGTTTGTGTTTTCTCACAATTTCCATACCGACTTCCTCAGCTTATCTTCCGCCTTCTGAACAGTTTGTTTCCTGAATTAGTTCGGTTGTGAAAAAAAGTCGGTGTAAGGAGCTTCGGAAACTTTGCAAGGGCTCAGATTCAACATTTGTAACTATGCTTTGTTTAAAAAAGTATTGAACAAAGAAAACCAAACTAAGACTTGTTAAGTTCAAGCAACTAAACTGTATGGGGGGGGGGGCAAATACAACTGAAAGGTAGAAAGTATTAAATAATTTAGTTATATATTGAATTTTTTAACAAAAATAACTGTTTATTCCTCATATTTATTTCAAATAAATCTTTCAATAAAGTGTGAGGAGAATCTTTCAATAAAGTGTGTTGTTTAATTTCGATACTAATACATTCCACGTCTACTTTGGCTTTGTTGACGTGGCATGTAAAAAATTTCATGAATCTAGTTTATTCAGAATTTTCCTTAAGAAAATTAGAATCATTAAGGAAATACTTCCTTTATTGTATTCGAACTCATAACAAAAAACTGTTCTACCCAAACTGCATCTTGTGTAATTTAAAAGTATTTTTTAAGTCGATATATGTTATACAAAGAAATTCTGTTTTTCACAATTTGGTTTTTATTCCAGTACGATGATTAAATCAACGAGATTCAAAACAATTTAAAATAATTTTCAAGAAAACTTGCAAATGATGTGAGGAAGAATTTCAAATACATTTAATTTTCCCGACAATAACACATCTAATATACTTACTTTTTACTAAAGAGCTATATAACATATAGCTCGTTAGTAAAATGCACTGTTATTTTTGTTATATATGTAATTTTATCTGTCAAACAATATAAACGGGCCTTAAAAATTATTCCATCATTAAACTGCAAGAATCTAATCATAAGACTTATATGAAACAAAAGACAATCCTTATTTATTTCACCATCCATATTTTCAAATCAAAATTTTAATTTGTTATTGCAATTTTGGTGGTTTATCGGCTCTCTCTTTTTCTTCCACTGAACGATATCTCATCTACATTTTTCTTTATTATTGGAATTGAACATACACATAAGTGTGAAACCGCATTGGAATGAAAAATCATTGATTTCTGCGTAAAAGAATGTGTATATATATATATATATATATATATATATATTACTGACATTTTATAATGTCGATAAAAAATCGGCAATCTGCTTTAAAGTATTTTTTTAAAAAATAAAATTGTTTGTATATGTTAAATTCAGAAACTAAATAAATTACTACTAATAAAAAAAAATTGTCCATCAATCAGGTATAAAAAATAATTTATAATTAAACTCTAAACATTTAATGCATTTGACTTATATTAAAATTCTTTTATATCATATAAATGTGATCAAAATTACATTAATTGAACACATAAATTATGTTTTTCCTTTTCAAACCTTTTTCCAAAATTTATTCCATTACACATGTTACATATTTTCCATAAGAATTAGTATAGTTGCAATTTTTGAGGACTTTTAGTAAGAAATTTTGGAATTTATAAAGAAATATTATTTAACTTATTTTTAAAAAACTATTTTCAGAATTTCAATCAAACATCAAGAAATTTCAATCATATTTTTTATTTTTATTTTTCACAATGCAACGATGTCTAAATTTTTTCATGTATAGGTCGGAAAATCAGGGTATTTAATTTTTTTATTTTATTCAATTAATTTCAATGTGTAATAGAATGCGAATTTAGATTGCATATTTATTTAAGGGATCACTTTCTTGTCATTGCTAATAGATCAGTCCAATGATTCCTTAAAAATTTTTTAACTTAGTGTACCCAATCCTACACTATTTTAATTGACATCTTGCATATAATATTATCTCGTGCACCTAAGAGTATAAAACTGTGACTGTGAACTGTGACTTTTTCAAAAAAAAAAAAAAAAAAAAAAAGAGCACGTTTCATAAATATATGGAAAGTTTTTTTTAAACTAGCTCATTTGAAAGTTAATATACAGGAAAAAGTAATCAACAAAACCACAAAGTCAGTTTATTACAATACTGATATTTCATATCGAAGTCCATTTTTGGGGTGCAAATTAAAATAAAAAAAAAATACACTGTTCCAAAAATAAGTGGATAAGAAGAGTTTAATCCAACATAGATCCAATAATTAAATTGTCGTTTCTTATTAATTTGAATACTCGATCAGGCATGCTTTGAACTAAGGTTCTTAAGGTAAATCAGGTTTTATAAAGAGCCAACTCTGGTCTTTTTGTTGCTTTAATTCCGACAGGGTTGAAATTTGAGTCCTTGAGCATATACATCTCATCTTTTCAAAGATTTCCCTCTGGGTTGAGATCCGGCATAATAGCTGGCCCATTCAAGTTGGCAAATTGGTTCGATATAAATTTTTAGTTGCTCCAGAGCACTGATTCGCAACCTTTTTCCAATTGCGACCCAATTCGAATTCCGTTTATCTAAAAAAAGGACGGGGGAGTCACCCTTTGAGCGATCAAAAATACTAAAATCGAAAGTTAGTTTGAAACACATTTTTTTAAGAAAATTTTACAATATTTGGTTTAAATTTCTATTTTGGCATAGATATTATTGATGTATATTGAGATATTCATAAACATTGTAATAATAGCACACTACTTATCCAATAAAAGGAAGGACAGAAAAGTTTCAAGACATTTTCATTTTAAAACTTTTAAACTCTTATTTAGAAAATTTTATAAATGTTACAAATATAGTTAGATTTATTTTTAAACCCTGTTTATATAGAAAATAAAAAAAAGCAAAATTATCATGAATGAAAGCAAAAAGAAAATGTGAAATACAAAAAAAACAGGTAGGTTTTTAAGACTTATCATCCTTTACAATATCTTGCATCCGTTAAACATAAAATCAGAATGCAACAGGTCGGTAGGAAAAATTATTTTTATCTTTGTTAAGCAACATTCAAAACTAGAAGATGTATTACCAGATTCTGAAATTGTGTCAATAATTTCTTCTGATCGTACCAAATGGAGGCTATTGTGGGCAATGTTAGTGCACCCAATTTTTTTCACATGACTTTAGAAACGTTAAAAAGTGTTCCATTTATTAGAGTATGTATTTACGAATTGAATTTCGGCGCAATAAAACGTCATATTCAGTATTTCGATCTATTATTTCAGTATTTCAGTAATCGATCAGTATTTCAGTTATCTAGACATGTTCTATAAACTTATATAAATTATATCTGTGAATGAAAAAATTGAATCTATATCTCAAGTATTAATAACAACTCTTGAAGGAAAAAAATTATTTTTGAAAGAAACAAAGAATTTGGAATAAACAAAGTATTTTGGAAGAAACAAAGCAAACTCTGGCGGCACAAATCACGAAAGAAAAAAATATATATATTCCGGCACTTAGCAATACACTGAGAAAAAACTTCATTGATATCGGTTGCTCGCGCATGTATTATTCATTAACAATTATTCATTGTTCTTTGAAACTCCAGCTCATAATGTTAATTTTGAGAGAATCTTTGGCATTATTAATTCAATATAATTAGATGAATGAAATAGGTTGTTACCAGAATCAGTGAAAAGGTTGATTCTTGTGAATTATAACTTCAAAACATGAATTGTGAGAAATTTATAAATTTTTCCTTAGCCAAATATATATAATAATTTTTGCCTTGAACTTAATTACATTTCTTTTTTCTATGCTAAATATCATAGTAATTTGTTCATTATTTCCTTATACAATTCCTCTTAAGCTTTTAATTTATCCCATCACACAATTTCTAAATCTACTTAAATTGGCATTTTCCCACACTCCAAATCAATGGAAATATTCCCCTCAAGTCTCATAGTTTCCCCTTACAGAACCTAAAGATCCCTACATTTATTACCATCTGGTCTGATTAATCCTTACTTTAACTTCCAAAACAGGGAAAGGTTTCTCTCTCTTCTGACCTAGCTAGTTACTCGGTCGAGTATACATGCATTGCATCCGTCGTCACTACCCCGGTGTCTGATGTGAAACACGAGATGAAAATTTTGTGTGTCATGAATGCAACAACTTAGGCCTGGATTTAAAAAAAAAAGCCTTCAAAAGTTATAACTTTTGGCCTTCAAAAGTTATAACTTGTTTCTTTTACAAGAAATTTATAGTATTTATCAAATATTTAAAATTCATTTGTTGTTCCTGTTTGATATAACCTACAATTATTTTTATTAGATAAGGAAAGTGCTAATGAGTGCTCTTTCTCTTATAAGCAAGATTGGTAGCCCTACTTTTATCAAAAGAAAATGAGTTATGAAATTTATCGCTAAAAATATATGTATGATTATCAATAGTATTAAAGCTAGTAGTTGTGAGTGCACTCTGCGAAAAATAGGTATTTAAAATAGAATACAAAATGCTCACTTTTAAATACTTCACATACTCAAAATGGCTCCGATCCCAACGTATTCAAATTTAAGATTCGATGTACTCATTTTTAGTAACAGGTACGTAATCAAAATGGAAATGTCACGTACTCATTTTAAGAAGTAAGTACGTACTTGAAATGGAAACTTAACTTCCTTTTTGAAGATATTTTTGTATAAAATATGAGTGTGGAATAGAAAAATGAGTGTAATGTGAATCTGTTACTGCATCAAATATAAGTATCAAACAATCAAATGAGTATGTTTTGAATTTATCTTCGATACTGTTGTATCGAATATAAATTTTAAACAGAAAAATGTATATCAACTTAAATTTTAAGGAACTTAAATAAGCGCTCCTTTATTTGCAAGTATCATTTTCTTCATCTTAAATATTATTTAACATACATTTTATGAAGTTTTTGTTACAAAACTTCGAATCAAAATTCTTGCATTTACTGTGTGTAACAAAACTGCTACTTTTAGAAACAAAATGCAACTGTTAAGTGATCATAAAATGTACTTTGAACTTATACCTCAAATATAAATCAATTAGAGTGGTTTAATAAATTTTTAATTAACAAAAATAGATTAGATTCAAGAGTTAAATTCATTTCAAAACAAATGTGTAAGAAATCTGAGCTAGTCGTTCCAGAAGCAATTTGGTTCATTAAGAATTATATTTATGTTTTTAGAAGTAATATATAGTTTTGTTAAAATATATAGTTTGTTTCCTATACCTGCAGAAAATTAAGTTTTATTTACAGTTCAGTCTTTTAATAATAAGTTATTAGAAATATCTTGGAAACATTATGATGAATATTAGATTTTCCATAGAAGAAAACTTAGAGTGCAGCATTTTTTTCATCAAATAATATATATATATATATATATATATATATATATATATATATATATATATATATATATCATTTTGAATTAACATCATAACAAAACTAATACCTAAAATTATTGATTCGCTGTACACAGGAAAAATAAAACCATATCATATTTTTGAACACAAGAATATTAAAAAAAAAAGTATAGTTTCTTAACTCCTACAGATGAAGGCATGTTTTTTTAAAAAATCACTTTTAAACACTGCTATCTAATCCATACTATAGTCCAACTCCATTCCCATTCATACATCATAGATTATGTTTTAATGTAGCTTACAATGAGGTATTTAAAATATAGAAAGTTCTAACATGTAAAAGTAAACAAACAGATTTTTTTACTTCTTTCAAATCAGCAACATCTCGTGATGTTTCTAAATATAAGTGAAAATACTTTTCAAACAGTGGTGTTCCAAATAAATATGTTATTTATGCATCGTTATTATGTAGACAGTTCTTTAAGTTTTCGAAAGTGAAGCAAATCAATTAATACAACTATATTTTTGGAATATACTGTACCATTATAACTATTATAAACTATTGCATGAAAGAATTCCTGCTTGGTTTGTTAAGCCATCCATTCTACATAGCAGTTCTTGCTGCTTTGATTTATGAACTTTGACACATTTGTTATATAAGGAATTTTAAATTTTTTTTTTTTTTACTAAATACATGTGCAATTTTTAATTGGTGTTAGTGGATTAAAATTTACTTGAACAGAGCTTGTCTCCTTATGATTATAAAAAAATATCAATTCAACAAGATATTTTTTAAAAATGTCATAAGTATTTTCTGTTAAAGCAAGGCAGTAAGTCATATGAAAGCATAGCTTTTCTGCATTACGTATTTGCATTGACATAAATCTAATTTAAACAACATGGATCAGTTCATAATTAAAACAAAATATCCATTATGCATTAGTTTGTAAGTACATTTAATTTTTATACATACAATATAACTTTTCAAATATGCAGTATTTTAAAAACATTGAATCTAATTCAGGATTTGTGCCTCACTCACATTTATAACCCTGATAATTAAATATTTATCGGAAATCGTACTTTAACATACAGAAAAACCGTAACAATTTGTGATAATTTAGGATTGATTTATTTCGTTTAAATTGTATAATTGCAACATACCCACCCAATTTCACAGTTTTCAAACAAACAAAAATGTATTTTGGTACTCCTTGTCATATTACACGTAGTCAGTCACCTTAAAAGATTCATGATTTAGCGGGGAAAAAACGAGGTTTGGCGGTCGGGCATATGCCGAAGTTGGGCCAAAATACCATTGTAAACAAACATTAAAACTCCATTTCTGGTAGCGGAATGCTACTTGCAATGCTAAAATAAATGACACAAACTATTATTAAAATGCTTATAACTCCAAGTTCTAAGTAGTTAGAAACAAAATTGAAACTATTTTAGAAAGTTAAGAAATCAGGTTTATTAAAAGACTGTAAACAAAAAAATCGATTTTTTGACCGAAAATTGCGTTTTAAAGGTAAGCGGATACCTTAAATTATAATGCTTTCAATAATATAAGAAATGTATAGAATTATTGAATCAAAGCACGTTCTCATTTTAAAATTCATATGTTCTTCCACGTGTAGCGTAGTAAATACGAAATATAGTTCGAAATATTTAAGAGAACCATATATTTGTTTTTGAACCCCAATTTTTGAAATACATAGCCAGTATATAAAAGAAACTTACAATGTAATACATGAAATGTTTTACATTCGATAAAGACACGTTCAAATCTGATACAAACATACTCATTTCAAAATGAGTACATCTGGGTAATCATTTTTGAGTACTTCTTTTATTTCCGTGCACTTCTTGAAAAAAATTTGTCTTCAAATTTTACGTATTGAATAGGTTGGGAGTGAGAGGGGAAACAAGGTATTTTTTCTCTTGCGTCAACAAAGTGTGCTTCATGATATTCTATTTCGTTTTTAAAGGAATTTAATAAACCTGCAAATTGCTTCTTCTTTTGATTTTCCTTCGATTAAGTTCAGAATGATCTCTTCTGGAATAGATTTTAACAACACATGCATTAATAACTGACCAAACGATCATTTTGTAAAATCAATCTTGAGGTTTCAATTTCTAAATTATAAAACCGATTTCATCATATCCCCTTCATATAGCTTTATTTTTATTTTAACTTTTTACTGGTTCTAGATTTAATAATTTACTTATCTTCAATAGATTTAATAACCCCTCTCTCTCTCTCACTTCTTACCTATAATTTCTTTTAAATCTTTATGTACTCATCATAATTCTTTTCTTTCATTTTTTATAAAGCTGCTGCTTTAGTTACTACACTTGCGAGTAATGTTTTCGGGTACGCAAATTTTTCTATATTACAAAGACTTTTGTTTTTATCTTCTTCTGTTCTGTCTACGTAACTGTTCCAAAGCTTCATGAATGTTTTACTATAATGCGATATTAATAAAATTAATTTAAATCCTTCGTCAATATGAGAAAATATACATAGTACTGCAATTATTATATCAATGAAATTTAATACTTTTAAATTTAAATATAACATATTTTCATTCTTTTACCTTACTTTTTGGAACATGATCTGGATCTCGCCTTAATTCTTTTAATAAGCATTTCTTGTGGAACTCAATCGGATAATTAAGTAGTGGATTGTATGAATTTTAATTAAATTTTACTTAACAGCAAAAACATACAACTAAGAAACATTGAAGTGAAATTTATTGTAGTTATATGCAGAGATTCGAGTTATAAAAAGGGAGTTCTTGTGAATACCTAAGTGTCCGCTCGCAAAGGCTACTCGAACGAGAATGTTCTCTCAAAAAGAATATGCTCTGTCCCAGCTTATGATCTTTGATCACGATACTTCCATCGAAATGGTGCTCATTAAGATTTCGCTCCAAAAAGAGAGGATAAAAGACAGAAACACAATCGTCGTGCCTATAATATGGTGCTCACACAGCTGAAAAAGGGTGCGAAATCGCACAGCCTACAAGGGAACGCTTGACGGAGTGAATAGTATTCATTACTTCAACATAAATCCTTATATATTGAAATAGGCGGCACTTATCTGTAAAATAATCATTGCTTTTGTATATTACTAGAATTTAACACTTATCTTTAATTTTAAAATTTGAGTTTGGTTTTTGAAATTGATAATCCGTGGCCCCTTTGGGGGTTGGGAGCCATTGATCTAGAGTTATAAATCGAAGTATTACCTTTCTAGAATATCCAGTTTTCATCTCCCAGATATTTTCCAAACGAAAGAAAAGGAGACTGTAGCACATCTTGATAATTCTGAATAAAAACGATTTTGTAGGAAACACTCAAATATCAATAGTGTCGCTGAAATAGAACGCGCCCTTCACCAAGACAGAAACACCTCTTTGTTGCCGGTTAAAAAAAAGACTATGACTCGCGACGGAGTTCGTGCCAATAATAGGCTCAACATTTGAGTCATCCATATTGAACTGTCTTTCATTGCTGAGAAGAACAGTAAAGCATTCACCTTTCAAATCTGTGTGTATCTTAGTCCAAAGCAGACTATGATGCACTTTGAGAATCGAATTTTACCACATACTTCGATAAACATGAAATTTTCTAACTTGTACACGACAGTGAGCTGTATATCTGGATACTGGGAAGATAGGTTGTTGGCAGTTTGACGGACTTACATTTTTTTACTGGAGGCATCCCGTAAAAGCATCCTAACTCACCGCCCAGATGTTTTCTTAGATCTCTCTGTTCTTTTCCTTACTGTAAGTGTATCGCTTTGAAACGAGTTATACCAAATCTACTCTGCACTGTGTGTGCTTAGAAATTTCCAAAACCTTCATTACTTTACACTTTAAATACCAAATTTTGATTTTATTAGCTGACGAAAGCTCATCGTTTTAAGGCATATCGCAATAAACCAATTTCAGAAACTAAAGTTCGTCATTTACATTTTACTGAATTACGTCATCGTAAAAGGGCTTGGAACGCTGGAACATATTGTCTGATTCTGAGTTTATAATACCAATTTTTGGTAGTTGTTTTTATACTTTATTTGTCTATAAATTTCTTATTATTTCAGTCTTATGCTTCATTATTATATGTATCATTTATAATTTCTATTGCTCTAGCATCTTTACTTTAATTATTACCTATTATAAAAACATCTGTCCATATAGTTATGAAACGTGTTATATCATACTAGGTATGTGTATAGCTACTTCGCAAGAAAAAAGTTATTGATATTACAGTATAATTTTCGAGATTATAAAAATAATCTTATGAAATAATATAATTTACAATTTTCAGACCAATGCTTTTAAAGATTTTGTTATATATTCATTTTTTCAGCTTGTTAAAAATCTATTAGACAAGAAAATGAGTAGACGATATTAACTTCCTAACAGCAAAACAGTTGTTATTTTTTTAAAGTGGATACAATTATATGCTTTCCCAACATTGTCATTTAAAAGACCATCATTATTTGTTTACAATACTCACTTGCCAAATTCTTTCCTCTTTTTCCCTTAAATTGCGAATAATTATTTCATGCATGATCTTATAGAAGAGATTTTGGGCAAATGGTACTTTTTGCTGTTTATTTACAGAACTGTTCACGAGCTCCTTTCAATTCTTTCATGTATCTCACTTTTATGACACAGTTGGAAATAGTCCCTTAACACCTGTGAAGACTTCATAGTCAACAATCCCGCACGTGCGCTTAACCCTTTGTACCTAATACCATTGACGTTCACGCCCCATTGAAGTGCGATGCATTGTTCGCAAGTAAGGAACTGTGGTAAAGGACTGTAGTTACTAACTCGCTTGAAAGCGAAAGATTTTGAAACTGTCAATTGCAGGTGTTGAAATATTTTGAGACTTGTTGACAAATGATGATTGATAGGCATTGGAAGCCAAGGTATTGCTAAGCCTTTCAGGTTTGATTCCTTATTCTTACAATTTCCAATAGTGAGTAATGGACTGATATACATGGAACGTCATGTTATATGAACACTCAGGTAGCGCAGCATTTCTACAGTACAGTTTTGCACTTAATACATTTAAGAATGTCTCAATAACGTGATAAGCATACATCTCACTTCATTAAAAGGCAATAATAAAACTGTCATTATGATTAAATTAAGTAAGCTGTAATTATTAAGAAAAATAAATTTCATTAAGGGTATTAAATTATAATTAGTAAATTAATTATAATAATATGACAACTCCTATTGAAGTCATAAATGTTTCAAAACTTACAAGTAAGTGGAATAGAGAAAATAAATATGTATCATTGTTTCTCTCTAGTTTTTTCCCCTCGAACTTATTATTTTAATGGCGAGGGGAGGGGGAGTTCCTGGTTAATTTTCACCAAAATTGTACTTAAATTAAATCTGAGTAACAGTTTATGTAGATAGAATTCTTTAATTTTTAAAAAAAATAACACGGAACTTCGAACATAAACTATGTAAAGCTCCTTGAAATTTTCTGCAAAAATTATTTTTCTCTGATTAATTAATGACCGTTGATTTATTGAGAATTTTACAACTTGAATTTAGCAGAATATCAACAATTGGTGAGATTTCAGAAGTTCAATTTTATTTAATTAATATATATATATATATATATATATATATATATATATAGAGAGAGAGAGAGAGAGAGAGAGAGAGAGAGAGAGAGAGAGAGGTGTTTCGGGTTTCTAAAAAAAGGGCAAAGATAGTTTTTCTTTTATTCAAAAATTTATTTTTTTCTTATACGGAACTTCGTATAAATAATGAAAAACGTTCAACATGAAAAATTGGTTAACACGAAATAATCCTGTGGTCGTAACAAAATATTACATATTTTCATACATTTTTTTAACACGAAAACTTGCAATATAAAAAAATTCGGTATGCACGAAAAATTACTGTGGTTCAACAAAATACTATATGATTTTAAAGATTTATTTTCTTTTTAACATGAAACAAAAATCGCTTAACATGAAAAGATTTCGCTTCTTGTTGATTGATTATTAACGTCACACTGAGAATAAAGACAAAGGATATTGGTATCGGATCTCATAATTTTAAGCCTGGTACTTCATTTTAGAAACTTCCACACTCGAACTGAAGAATTGGAGTCTCAACGGATTTAACTTGCATCGCTACACAACGGGTCTGTAATGACTGGAACCGACGACTCGGCAGAAACAACACCGAGCGCGACTTTAAAAACTCGGCAACTGTAGTCCTATTTCGTTTCTCTGACTCATTGTTTTAACTTCTTTTTTTTAACGTTTGACCGAGCAAAATAAACATTGATTGCTATCGTTGCTAATGTCATATACAAAAGTAAATTTTTTTAAAAAAATGAATTAATCATCTTAAAAGTTTTCAAATCAAGATTTATCTTCGTGTTTTTAAAAACACAATACTGAACTTAGTATAAAGCAAACAAAGTACTAAGCAATGATTTGTATCATCATGACAACAGAAATAACAATTTTTTTCTCTTGCAATAAATTTTACTGTCTGTTATTTAAACTATTAAATTTTAAAGTTTTTAACTTTTAATAATTAAACTTGGCGTATTTTTCCTATATATGTGGTTTATTTTATATTATTTCTAGACAAGGGTAAATCCCATTGTTCAGTGTCACAATAGATTCTAGCCAGATCCGAATAGAAGCCTGAGAGAGTTAAGAGCCCCGAGGATATATATTTCGCCTTTAATTTACTAATTCTAAATTACCGCTTGCATATGAGTACATAGAAGCACTGACACTTTTATATAATTTCTATCTGTTGATCTGGTAATTTTAGATTTCGATGAGGAGTATGTCGAAGTTGGTGAATTTTGGGTTAAATTCGGTGAATTTCGAGTTTTTTTTAAATATAATAATTTGTTATGTGTACAATGGCACAGAAATCAGGGCGAAAACAAACCACTACTTCGATGAAAATGAAGATGAGCTGCTAAAGGCTCTTCATGAAAAATGGAAATCTGTGAAGAGTTTGATTAATTACTGATTCTACATTTTCAACAATAGTTAAATATAGCGATCAAGTTACAGCAATGTTTGAGCGCTGTATGTTCGAACCCCATAAGAATCTATCTCTCTCTTTCTCTCTCTCTCTCTCTCTCTCTCTCTGTGTGTGTGTGTAATTTCCTTTGCTTCTCTCATGGTTTAAAAACTAAAAAAGCTGTATTCTTATTTTACAAAATAAGAAAACACGCATATTGCTAGTACAATCACCATTTAAATGTAGAATTGCGAATAATATGTAATATCGTTGAGTACATAAAATGGTATACGTTCATTTTTTCCCCCTCGTTTTTTAATCACCTTCTTTATGTTAAAGAAATTTCAGTAAAAATGTTTAATGCACCAATTTTTGTTACGCATGTTAATTTCAAAACTCAAATCCCACGTGTTAATCTGAATGAAACGATATAAATTATAAAATTGTTATTATATTTTACCGTAGAAGAAACTTATTCGCCTTTCTCAAAATGTTTTTCTTCTCGTGGATTTTGTTTTCACTTTGAAATATTTTTAGTATCTTACCAAACTCAAAGTCTACCTATATTTTATGATTATTGTTATACATTAGCTATTACTATTTATTAACTTATTTACGAATGCCACTAAATGCTGGTTATTTGCTGACTCATTTCTTCTTTAAATTGAGCTGTAGTATGACTTAACAATATGTGTACATCAATCAATATTTTTCCTTGTTTCTTTAACATTAAAACGCTTTTAATCAAGTATAAATGTCTGAAAATTCTTAAAAATCTACAGGATGATATAATCAAAGGAAAACATCAAAGTTTCACGTTGGAAACCTTGGCAATAATTTTTCGATCAAAATGAATCAAGCATAAGTTTATTTAAAGATATGTGTTCCATGATATTATTCATACAAATGTAAAAAACGCTTCCTTTACATTATGCTCGTCACACGGGTCATTTAATTTAATTTATATAAACTAAATCTAATAAAGTTGATTATCTCATATATTTTCAGTTAAGAAGGACTTAAATCAAGAATTTTTAAGAGAGAAGCTCAATTAAGTTCTAGTTTTGTAATAAGATTTGTGCACATATCAGATTTTAGGAAAAAGGCATAGAAACGCATATATAAAAACGTTAAACGTCTGCTGTTTTGAGTTGTTCCAAAACTATTCAAATTCAAAACCATTATGAAGGTTTGAAACTTGTGCCTAAATAAATGCATTTATTTATAAAGAACAGCGCACATACTTTAGAATCTCAATAAAATCTTCAAAGATTCATTAATTTACAAAATATGTAATGCTTCAACTTGTTCAGAATGTTCCGAAAATTCGGAAATTGTATGTAGGAGGTATGTCGTACCTATTTGGAAAATATATGTGGAGCCTATTTCGAAATGGAAAAGAAACTAAGACCAAATTAGTTGAATTAGGGATGACTTTACTTTAACAACGCAGGGTTCCAAAAAATAAACTGACTCTACTGTCTATTTTTCAGACGCAGCTCTGAAGCGAACCAAGAACTGAGCGTAATCATTACTACGAAAAACATGGGAATTTGGGTAATGACCGTTCGAAAAATGCATTTTTCTCAAGAAATAAAAGCAGCGTCGTCGCTTATTTCTTTTTTCCCTAGCAAGAGGTAGTTACGAAAAGTAATTGCATTCCGTACATGGCTTCATGGAAAAACAAGAAATAATAATGTAGAGAAAAAAAATTACGTAGAAGAGGGGAATGCCTGTTATTTCTTTCTCTCTTCTGCTCTACCCTACAGAGCTCTTTGTTCTGGTCTCCATGGAGACGAGAAGACGCAAGCGAATCCGACGCATAGTGGATTAATTAAAAAAGTTTTCTATTCATGAATAGAAGATACGGAGAAAAGGGAGAGAGAGGAAAGCTGAGAAAGACGGGCTTCAGAGCCCTGGTGTGTTAACAAAGCGTTGTGACAGTTCTGCTGCAAATTTCTCCCTTCACAAAATAATAAATGAAGCTTGTTTTGGTGTTAGAAAAGTTCTTACTTGCATCTCTTCTGCCAAGACTCAAAAGAGAGATGAATTCCCTTGTGCCGGAATTCTTCAGATTTTTACACTCTTTGTTTATTTATCTTTGTATTTTGTTTTATTTTGTGGCAACGGCAAATTTGTTTTCTTTTGTTCCCTTTTCCCGCTCTCCACTGAAAAGAAAAGAAAGATTTTTTTTTTTCTTCCTTTTCCCATATTCTCTGTGTTCCAGAAAAAAAGAGCTTAAAAAAGACCTTGTATTTACTCAGTGGGTAAATGTCTTTTCCCTTCTTATTTAAACAAAAATAAAAGGTACGGCTTTTTTTGAAATGAGATATAAGTAAACTTTTTTCTCTCTCTCACTCTTTTCTTTTCTTAAGAAAGAAACTAGTGTTCTAGACACTTCAATTTGTCTCTGTCGCTGCTTGAAATACGCACGACAATTTCTAGTCCTCCCCCCCTCCCCCTATTTTTTTTTTTTTTTTCTTTTTTAAGAACATTTCGAACACGTAACTCAAATGACAAACTTTCGCTCGAGTTTCAATTAAACTAAAAGGATTTCTTGGAGGCGTTCGAAGAGTACTATACTATTTAAAAGACTTTTAAGCTCTCAGCTTACGACTTACAACCGAGTTAGCAACTTCAAATTTAAAGAGTTAGTTTGGTCTCATCCAAAACTAGATTTCATTAAATTAAATGAAAAGGTTTTATTGGTTCACTATATTTGTTTTATTCATAAAAGACAGAAGTTTATCCTTCAGCAGTCATTTGATACACTTAAGAAATTCAGTTGGAAAATCTTTTTCATTTTTGTTTTGATTGTATTTATTTTATACGTAACTTCGTTAAGTTTACTTTATATTACTGCTATTGTACGTAATCAGAAACATAGATTTTGCTATATTTCGGAAAAATATACGCACACATACATTGTACATCTTATTGCGAATAGTATATCTATAACTATTCGAGCAGTAAGTCAGTTTAAAAAATTACATAATTTAGCTATCTGAATATTATTGTTTATATTATATTTTTAAATAATTTTAAAATAAAATATTTAGACAGTTGAAACAAAGCAAAGCATATCTTTTGTCAAAAAACAGAGCTAAATCTAAATAGGGAATAATTCTAAAAGTATATTTACGTTTTCATTCTGTTGTTCTGAATACTTTACTTTTTATATAAATATATGATTTAATTTATCAAATTTAATTTTTTAAGAGATTCCAAAATTTAATTTTGAATTTATTGAGTAGATAATGAGGGTAAATTTTCGAATGCAACATCAAGGAAATAAGTTTAAATAGAAACATTTGTTGCAAT
>BMAW01051863.1:29271-42269 GCA_019974015.1 Nephila pilipes
AACAGCAACAATTTGACACAAAGAACTGCTGGGGTAGGACATATATTGAAGCAAATTACTTCAATTCGTCCCGAAACACCGGGATTCGGATTACTAAAACTTCTTGTTTGTTAGATATTTCTGAATCAGAGCATTAATGAACTGATATTTGTTATATTTTGTATTAAACAGTTTTGAAAAATATTAATAAATCGGATTTTCTTAAATTTTTTAGCTCTAATAATTTTCAAATATTTATAAATTTTTAGATTAAAGTTTTTTTTGCTAATTCTTAATAATAATAATTAATTGTATCTAGTGACTGAAAAAGTTTGAAAAAAAAATTATTACGATTTTTCTCATGTATAAGACAAAGATTTTGGCACATGATCTTTCAAATGAATTAACAACTGATTTTTTTCACTTTGTTGTTTTATTTTATTTTGGAAACACACTCAAAATTATTTTTTCAACTCTGAAATTTGAAAACATGTTATAAAAGTAATAAAAGCTCCATGTGTTGCTTTTTAATTATGCATTAAAAAACCGCTATTCCAATATTTTGTAATTTTCGAACAAAACTTGAATTGCAAGAAGTATATTTTGACCATTACTCAAGTTCATTTTGATAAATACGATTGTAATGAAAGAGCAAAGATGAATAATAAAGTAGAAAGCTCTTCAATAGAGAAAAGGTCCTAGCCAATTGAAAATAATGATAACGATGGATAAACTACTCAGAATATTTTCAATACTAGATATACCAAGATTTTTTGAATGTACTTAATTCTACCAAAGCCAGTCAAACTGACTGGAAAAAGAAAAAATTATTTATAGAAAAAATTGCTAGTTTCTGAAACTTAATCTCTCATAATACATTTTATTATCACTAGTATGTATTAATACATCACTAACTTCAGTTTCTTTCATTTATTTGCATGAATAAATATCTTCAAAGGTCAAAAATCTTATACCTTCATTTGTTTCTGGATCAGAGTCTATTTTATTTACGCCGGTTCTTTCCATAATTGGGTGGTTACAAACACTGAAAACTATCGGTACTTTATACTATAGTAATTACAGTGAAGTAACAAAAAATTATGCAAAACATAAATTATATTTGTTTGTTTCGTCTTAACCGATTCTTTCACATTTAACATTACAATAACATTTCTGTTATCCTTTCTTATTATTCAACGTTTGTAATTATTCTAACACTTTGTGAAGGGTTAGATTGGTAGATTCTAGGTATCAAGACCATATATCACACTTTCTGGACGATAGATCCAAAAATGTGTAAGAATGACACAGTTTAATACAACTATCCAGTTCTCAATCAGTACACTCCTACAAATCTCTTGTGGGATTTCCAGGAACCAAAAGACAATAGCAACCCAAATTATTTAGATGCGTCCAAATTTTCCACTCAATCAAAAAAACTGCTCCTGGTATATCTAGGTATACTATATGCATATCTAGAAGGGGAAAAAAAGAATGGGAAGAAAATAAATTTACACATGTATGTATGTATGTATGTATGTATATATATACACACCTTTAAAGCATAACTGTATGCTGAAGTGATGTAACAGACGTCTAAAGGGAATAGAAGTAATAATTAGGTTTAAATTGATATATTTTTAAGTCATATATTGTATCTGAAAAAAAATCAATTAAAATGCATCTATATAAGGCCGTTTAGTTATGATATACATGTATGCTCTATGCTCTTTTAGTACATAGATTCCCTAAAATATAAAACATTTATTAAAAACACAATTTGTAATTTAAATTCAAAATGAATTTCTTTCTTTATGTTTATGTATATCAGTTGATAATATGAAACATTTGAATTTTAAAAAAAATTTTTAATTATTTTTCTAAAGATAGTATTTATTAAAATATTGACATTTGCCAGCCTCAATGCGTAAGTATGTTATTAACATCGAGTCATTTTTAACAGCAAAATTCGCTTTTAGTTTAGGTGTTTTTCGTCAACATTTATTGTAAACAACTGAAATCATTATAATTCAGAATAAAAAATTCATTTTCATTCAATTCCACGGATCAGATGGTGCTGCTTATAAAAAAAAACGAATCCTGTCTATATTGAAAATATAATTATGTAGAAGGATTACTTAAACTTCAATAATAATCTTTCCTGAGTTCCGCCTTGATTCAGAATTCGAAAAGAGATAGTAAATTTCCCTGAAAAATTTCGACCGATCCAAACAAACTCCCCATAAAGTGTTTCCCATAAAATGAATCACAAACTCGTTAAGAAAGAATCATCAGCAGTCATCCGAAAAGACGAGAGGACAAGATGATAAAGAAAAAAGTGTCAGTCGAGAGCTTAAATCTGAAATCATCCTGAAGGATCAATGTCCCATCGTAGAGAGAGCTCCGCCATTAAATTTCTCTAAGAATCTAAATCGATGCATTGAAAAGGCGGCTGCACAATGATTAACTCTCGCTGAAAATCACTGCAAACTCTTATCGGGTGGGGCCGTGGGCCCTCGAGAGGCGTCTAAAGCCTCACTTGTTGGTTTTAGACTCGGCCATCGATGAAACTTGTTCCTAAATGAGTGTTATTTAGGAGCCATCTTCGATACTCCGGACAGTTAAGCTGCTCCCTCTTCACGCACCTCTACGAAGAGATGATTTAGATCTGCAAGAGCACCAAAATAAAGGGATCTTGTAGTAGTCTTCCATTCTTTATTTACAGGTCATGATCCTAAACGGAGAGTAAAAATTTAGACAATCTCATTGCTTAAAAAAAGAGAGAGAGATTAGCTTAACTGAGTCGAAGTTAGACCTTGAGATCGGGCTGTTGATAAAAGATCTAAGTTTTTTGGGCCTTGATTTGATTGTCGATGAAGACACTTGATGATTCGAAACCATGAAATTTTAACATCATTTTAAATTTCGGAAAAAGGCAGATACTTTTATTGTTCCTTCTAAAGGTCTTTGATATATTCTGCTTGAAAATATATCAAACCCTTCTTGATCTTGACATAGGACACTTCAGTTAATAAGACGTGATTCCTTCTGCAGATAATCGTAAGGCTCAAAAATACAGCTGAAAATTGTAATTAGTAAGGTAGTCATATCATAATAAAGAAGGTAAAATTGTTTCAGTTGAAAAAGAGTTAACGTAAAGAATGGACAAAAATAAATTACACGAATTAATGCTGTAATTTAAAAATATAGCTGGTTTATTATATCAAGGTGATCCTTATTGAATATAAATTAAAGAAAACGAGGAATGATGATAAAATCTAAGAGATAAGAAATCCATTTTATCCGTGCATTTATCTAATTTTCGCAGCATTTTAGAACCCTGCATCATTTTTTTCTGATAGACAAAGTATTCTTAAGTATTTCAAAGTATTCTAAGTATTTTCTTTAAAATGATTCGTTGCTTTTAAAAACATCATTATGTAAAATAAAACTCATCATACATAAAAACAGCAACAATATCAAGACAGTAATTTTCTGGAATTATTTAAGTATTTTAAGAAAACAAGTCTTTTTAGTAACATTTTAAACTGATAACGCAATATCAATTTCGGATATAAAATTAATTATAAATTAAGCAATTTTTCTACGTGTCGTTGGATTTTTATTATTTCGAATTAATTATTGCGATATAAAAATGCCATTTTAAGCAATACTTTAATTCTTTTCAGCAGCAGAATGAGAAAATATGCAATATTTGTATAATAATTACAGAACTTTTCTACAAATTCAGTTACAAATTCAGTGTTTAAAAATAAATTGGTGTGATTAACAAATAAAAAAATTAATTTATTTAAATGCCATATCAAATTGCCTTCCCGCTCCAATTGAAATTTAGTTACTTGTAGTTTACATTTAAATAGTCATTTCACAGCATACTTCTTTTCTTTATTTGTTACGAGAGGAGGGGACAGATTATTTTTACTTTTCGAAACTGGGTTATTTTTGTTTTCAAAAAAAAAAAAAAAACCAGCTGTGATTAATTTAAAACGAGATATGTCTTTAAACAATCCAACGCCAGTTTTCCTTTTCTTTAAAGCTTTCTTTCGAAAGTTCTGCATGCTATCCGTCCCACGTTGGTCATCCCTACCATTTGTGGTCATTCCCCTCCATCCTTCCATCCAAAATAGTCCTCGTTCCGCTCTCGGATGCTTGGGAGGTGCTACAACGCGTGCTCTCCTTCCATTGATCAAGAGTACTCCGACAGACCACGCCAATAGGAAAGCGTCTCCCTGCTCAATCTCTTATTGGTTCGTTTGAGTCAAGTGGACTCCACCCCGTTTCCTGAACACCTTCTCTCGGTTTCATCTTTTATTCGCATCCGCTCCTCTCGCTTCATCTTCATTCATCGGCTCCGTGCGCTTCTAAGACTAGCTCACTCGCTAAAAAACTAAAAAACGGACAATAAATCATTTCATTTTCTTCCATTCGACGAAGATATTTTTCGCGTCCCTATTCATTTGAAACTCTGCAAGGAATCGGACGAAGTGTGACACCTGATTCCGCGCATGCGCTTTCCTCGGGGAACGTTAAGAGCCCATTGGTCGTGTCGATCCCCCTTCTCATATCACGCACTCACACATACGAGTAGGTCAGCCCCAGCGCATGTAGTGCCGTCCCTGTAGACGCTGGTGTCAGTTTACTGCCATCATCAAGCGGTTCAAGTAGGCGATCCTGGAGCATCCCCCGGACACTCTTGAGGGGAAAGAAGATCTCCAGTGACCCTGAATAGAGGGGGCACTTGTGGAGGGGCTGAGCTCTGGCGTTGTGAAGCAATGTCCCTGAGTCCCAAACATTCTACCCCGTTTTCCGTGACCGATATACTGAGCCCACTCGAAGAAAGTTACAAGAAAGCCGTCGCAGCCGCTGCAGCCGCGGCTGAAACTTCAGGACTAGGTTCTGCCTACAGGAGTCCCCAATCGCAAGCAGCCATGAACGTGCCCGTCACTAACCCTTACATGCACATGTCCCAACTGTCCCACCCCAACACCTTCCCCACCCAATATTGCAACGGGACGGACATCTCGGCCCATTATGGGGACGTCCGGCAATCCGCTCCAGGATGGTACAGTACCACTCCCGACCCCCGATTCGCAAGTAAGTTCCCCTTACTTATATTATGTATAATATTTTGGATATAAAATAGTTTTAACAAATACTGTTTAATAAAAAAGGGCATATTTCGTTATCGTAATACTTGTGTTATACTGTGTTGAGCATATTCGCTTGTAAGTGTTTTTGTGATAAAATGTAGCTTACAACTCATGAATTTCCTTCATTTCCTTATGTTTGAAAAAAATGTTCAAAATTCAAATGTTCAAAATTCAAATGTTCAAAAGTATGAGTTCAAAAATTGAATATATATTTTTGACATAGCTACTTAAAGTAATTTAAATTAATATTTATCTTTTTAAAAATTCAGACTGATGTTTCAGTTATGTTATGAACTTGGTTTTGTATTAAAATTGCGTTCCTCTAATGAAATTGAACCTAGAAGAGATTCGTATTCATATTATTGAATTTCTCAAAATTAAGTACTATTGTCAATTTAACAGAAACAAGTTTACGTACTTCTAGCAAATGATTGCTCACAAATTTCTAAAGTAGTTTTAATTATAACTTAAAGGTGTATTATACGTACAATTCACTTTGCTATTTTTAGCCATTAAAATTGAAATGAAATAACAGGATCATATAATATGATATATGATTTTAACATGTAAAAAATTTCAATTTTATTTGTAATATATAATATTTTAATGCAGTTAAAACTTGACGATAAGTATGCTGTCCTTTGAAACATTTGAAATTCGATAATGTAATTAAGTAAATATAAATATTTTTGCAACATCTGATTGTTTACAAGTGCTTTCTAAAATATCACAAATAATGAGTATTCAAATTAAAATTATATATATATATATATATATTGATGCACCTAAGTATTTTAAAAAATTGAATTAGATAAAATATTTAATGCTTACTCAAACTAAACAGTACATTCAAAATTATTCATTCAATAGCATCTAAGAAATGTAACAAATTCTATTTAAATGCATTTTTTTTTTTCTCTCTAATGGATTAAAAACTGGAAGATATTTATACTGAAATTTGCAGTGAATATTTTGAAGCTATATTATTCTCTACGACGTTGATTTACGTACTGATAACTACTTCATGCATCGTTTTTAAGTGTAATTACATTCTTTTTTTTTTTTTTTTCAAGTACACTGAATTGTACAATTTAATAGATGACATGTAAAAAAGTAACGATGGCTAACATTTATATTAAATTTTCTTATTAAGCTTACTTTTCTAAGTAAATAAATTAATATATATGTATTCAAAATCCAGCGAAAATAAAAGTATCTGTAAATACTTAAGAAAATATGTATATTTGTTTTTGTACATACGTAAAACACCGTAAGTAGCCTGTATTTTGATTAGCTGTTATTTCTATATGATTTTTTTTATTTGTTTGTCTGTCAACCTAAAATTACCTATCTCATTCATTGTATCTCATACTGTTTAATGTTAAATTCAGTTTCCTTTTTAAACCTATGTTGTAGTTTTAAAACCTCTGAGGTATTTTTAATAAAGGGGAACTAGAGATATATTTGATCAATAGGAAGAAACAGACATGTAGTCTCTAATGAAAATTCTAAGACTAATTTCTGTAATATATATATATATATAAAAGCGGAAAACTTACAAACACTTTCAAATTAATTCGTGGAAAAGTTCCTCGTGTAAAAAAAAAAATTAAAAAAATCCTTTGATTCCTCAGATATAAAAAATATTTTGAATTAAAATTTTTTTATTTCTTAAAAAATAATTTTAGCTCATAAATGATACTTTAAAGAAATATGGCACATAATAATAAATTTATATATAATATGAAAGTTAAGATTTAGATGTTTTCGAATAATATCATTGTGACTGCTTATTTCTTTTCAGTTAGAGAAGAGATAGGAGAGATCACCATAACCTTTAAGCTCTCTCTAAATGTATCTATTTTCCCCTTTTTTCCAATCAAAATAAATATCTGACAAAATATGTTTTAACATGTAATAAGAACTACATCGTAATAGGAATTTTATTGTGAATTTTTCCAATTCTGACTGTAAAGATATTATCTTTCTGAGTTCTCTTTCAAATTGTTTTTGAAAGAAAAATGAAAGAAATAAAAATAAGGCATTAATTCTTAAGCCCGATTATTATGTATTCGTATATGAAACTGCTCTTACATCAATTGCATTTTGTACGAACTCTTACCAATTTTAATATTATATTAATTACATCATTACTTGAACAAAAAAATAATACTTTATTAGAGCTGTTATTAGATGTGTTTTTCTTATATAATAAATAACACTTCTTTCTTAAATTCTTTTTATATATTATTAGTTTCTTGGGCTAAAGATGAATTAAGTACAATTTGTTTAAATATACGTATATGTAACAAGTAGTAAGTATTTGAATCACTCTTTTTACTTCAATCTTGCTTCCTTGCAAACACAATTATTCAATATTCTTAAATACACTGACATTAAAAAAAAAGGTAAGGGAAAAGTATAAAAATATAAGTAACTCAAATAAATCATTGATGTTCTTAAAATTTGAATTGTGTGAGCAATACTAATTTCTAAGAAGACCAATTTATAAATTTTAAAGCTTAAATTGCGAATAGAAAATGTTGCTTTGACTCCTGTGACAAAATTTTTATCAAAATACGAGTACCTAAGTCAATAATAATTATATAAATACAAAAATTAAATCCTCAATACCCCCTCTCAAAAAAATATATAGCTTTATTTTTCAATAGTATATACGCATGTTTTTCCCCAGCTTTTGAAAAAAAAAAAAGTGACCTCAAATAAATATTACGAATCATATGATCATGATCCGTGTATATGAACAAGCACAACAGACAAATTATGTATATGTATGTATGTATGTATGTATGTATGTATATATATATAGTTTAAGAACGAAATTCTGTATTAAATATTCTGCCAAAATTCTTTCTTAAGAACAATTCCCCAACTTCACTTCGATAAATAAATAATAAAAAAAAAAATACTACGGCCTTAGGTTACATTTATTTTCAGAAGGTGATCGGGAGGAAAATTAATTTGAGGAGGAGTGAAAAAATTATATATTATTCATTCAGCTCATAAAGCTTAAAATAAGAACTTTTTTTTTCCAGTCACGGGGAACAAATTTTTTGCTCCGGCTAAGAAAATATATTCGGTGAAGTTTTTAATTTTTGGAAAATATATCTATATAATGTGTTTAAATATAAAAAGTAGATTTTCTTCCTTTTCGATTTCTCCTCGAATCAGTTTAATTCGTACAAGTTGCAACCACTGAAATGATGAACTTGCAAAATATTTATTTAAAATTAAATTTCAAAATTAAATTCAATTATTTTGGTTTCATTTATTTATTTTGTTTCATTTACCTAGATAGTAGCATAAAATTCCTTTTATTAAAATTAAAAGTAAATTACATGAAATATTATTTTTTAATACAATATAAAATTGGACATAGAATAAAGAAAAAGTTACAATGATGATATTTAATACTTAAAATATCATGAAAAAGGATTCTTTCGTTTATTTTATCAGAATAAATGTTATTTTAATAAAACAGACAGAACTTTAGTAACTAACTTCTTATCTTCTTTGCAACGTGAATTTCCTATCCATCAAAAACAATAATTCAGAATTTTAAAACTTTGTCTTTAAACTTTTTTTATGTGAAAAAATATTTATTTTATATTATCAAGCAAAATAAATAAATTATTTTGGTCATTGCACATCCTCCATAATAATAAAACATTTACAGTAAATGTTCCCTTTCACGATTCCCACGGAACAGAACCTCACGGCTGGAAAACAAAATGGACGGTTTAGCTAAATTTCTCACATTCCAAGTAAGACAGAGATATTTTTAAAAAGATTTTGAAGCCCTTTTCTTCATTAAAAAAATGTAGCTTAGTTAAAAGAAACGAACAATCGTTTAACCGAATTTAATTTAAATAAAAGTAAATGTATCATTCTAACTTATATATTATTCTCTTTGGGATTATCCTTTACTTGTGTGGAAGCAAAACTAGAAATTGATAGTTTAATTTCATGTTAATATTGGTAAAAAATGAACTAAAATAAATTGTGTAACTTAAACTTTTCAAAAAGACCATAATTTTTCTAGATATGATATAAAATTATTTCTCTCACTGAATTATAATTATTACTCATACAAAAATTGAAAGTTTTATATAAAAAAAATTAAGTTTATGAAAATCAAGTTACGAATTATTTTGATGCTCATTTTATTACTTATAATTATTGATTAGGTTTTAACTTTTCGTAACTGAGGAAATCAAAACTGAAAGTAATTAATTATTCAAGAAAACGTTACGTTTTTAAATAATAAAAAAATTGTACTAAAATACTATAGTTGTAAAACGTATTGCGATATGTATATTTTTAATGTATGCATTTACACCATTAAAAATCAAAATTAAAATCAATGATTAACATATCTAAAATTATTTTTTTTTTACAAAATAGTAAATAATTTATTTATTTACAGTAATTTATTTGCTCTCATTGTTTTTATTAGTAATACAAGGAAGTAAATATCTTGATTTTATTTATTGAAGTGTAATATGAGATACATTTATAGTTTATTAATTAATTGCGAAATTCGAAACCAAATGCTTAAACACTTAAAGATATTTATTTAATTAATTAATATTCTATGTAAAATTGAAATAAAAAGAATATGAACGCCAAAAACGTTATTCATTTGTTATAGGGGTTCACATCAGAATAGAAATAAAAAAAAATGATTCGCATAAGAAGAATAAAAATGATAAATAGTTACTTTGAAAAAGTTGATATTTGTAAAAAACATTTTTCAGCATTTAAGATAATTCAATTTTGTTAAATAAAGAAAGAAAAAAATTATTTTGAAACAAAATTTCTTAATTACTAAGATACTGTTTTATGTCTTTTGCAATCCCCGCATTTTGAGATTAATTTAATTTAGAGTATTTGTTATATTTGATTAAAATTGCTTAAATTTGTTTAACACTTTTAAATCTAACTCAAATATTATAAGGAAAATAAAAAAAAAAAAGGTCTTTTTTTCCAAGCTATTCCCTTTCATTCAGTAAACACATCACAAAAATGTTTAAATTCCTGAATTTTTATTTATTAAAATAAAGCAATTTAGTGCTTTCTATGTAAAAGAATAATTTATAACCGGTTTTAAATTTCTTCTTCTTATATTGTGTCTTTGATCGAAATTTAAAATAGAAGTCTCGACGGAACTGTTGTATTTTTTAGTGTACAAAAATTCTCGATCGTGCTTAAGAAAATAAATGTCACATTTCTCCTTTGGATCTTTGGCTATATATTACCAATATATATTTATTTAAACAAATATCTATATTTCGGCCAATATCGTCATTCCGAATGCGAATCATTTTCACATAAAATATTTTTCTTTTCCACTATCATATTCTGGTAGATGGTTTATTTTATCTTTTTAAAACATTCCTTGAAACACATTGATCTCTAATTGGAAGTTCATTCTCTAGTAAAAAGCATATTTTCTACGATATTGCACACACTGTCAAGCAGTTAGTTTATAGAATTCTGAAAGTAATTCCTTAAATATTTATTTCTGTGAGTGTCCTCTCTTAAAATATCATTATTACACAGATTATTCCATAATATTATATTATTTCTGAATTTTGAATGCGAATTTCAATTGAATTTGGTTACGTCACATTTAATTATTTTTAGATCTTATTATGACTGTTAAGATTTTATGACAGTGCATTTATTATTTGTAAATTAAATTAAATATTTTGGAATTGCTCATTTCCTTCATGAAAAAAATCAATCTTCTTGTGTAAAAACATTTTTATTGTAGTAAAATGTATTTTTAGTGAACACAACAGATTTTTTTAACTGCATTTATAGTTAAACGTTTAAAAACAAAATTTAGAAAATTACATAATACTGACCATAGAAGAGATTATTTGTCATTCAAACTATTAAATGAAATTAAATGATTTCTTTTAAAAAATGCTGTTTCATATTTCCTTCGACTCAATAATTACGAAGAGAAACTATTATACAAGAATAATCTTAATTTAATAGATTATATTTGGGGATTTTTAGTTCATTAATAATTCATTAAAGCAATCTCTTTGTTAATTATGTAATTCTAATCATTAATATTTCGTATTAAGTGAGCTAATTTAATATCAGATTTTTTTACAATTATGAAAAAGCACGAATTAGAATTTAAAATTAAAATCCAGTCAAGTTCTAATTTAATGTTCTGATTGCAAGCTAAGATATCACGGATTAATTATTGATACAATTATATATACATAACACACACGAGCTAAAAGATATAACTGTATGAGGGCCGGTAAATTCGATTCAAGAAATGAGCATAAAAATAGTGAAGATAAGTAGTAGTTTTTTCTAATACTTTCATTATTAAAATAATTTATAAAAAGTGAAAAATTAAAAGTTTTGTAAATTCTGAATTATTTTTTTTTAAATCAGTTTTACAAACTGATCCTGACAAGAAAGAATTCATCAATTTTCAAAATGCTTAGTAATATTTCCTATTGTTTTCAAAGAATCAATGAGTTGAATTCGTGAAACAGACTTTGAATCAACATGAAATATGATGGAGGAGGATCCTAAAATAACAAAAGAAACCTTTGTTGAACTGGATCAGAAAAGAAAATGTGGTTGGGAGGTTAATAATCCTATTGTATATGGATCCGTTAGGGTACTGAGATATCGTTTCTCTCTCTCTCTCTCTCTCTTGCCTCTTAGCTTAAAGGGAGCCTGGACTTGATGAAACAAGTGAGTAAATAAGATTATTATATTAATCTAATAATTTACTCAGGAAAAATAAATTACAGTTGAAATTTATTATCCAAATAAGAGAAAAAATTTAGTACAAGTTAGTGCAATATTTTCAATACAAAGAAATTTTAACATATTTCTTTCAATGTTTTTATATAAAAAGTTAGGAAATAAACTCTAGAGAGAAAATAAAATATTCCAAATTGAATACAAAAACAAATATCTGAATGATAATGCATGGAACAGTAAAAATGTTTTTATAAAAATCTAACATTTCTGTTCCATCATCTTCTTTCTATTGCAATGTAATAAAAAGATGAAAAATATCATTTTATGTAAATTATTAATATAAAAAATCACTAGAAAGTAGGAAAATAAATTATGAAATGTTAAGTGATTTTTTTTTTCTTTTTCTTACCTCATTTAAAATAAAAATAAAAAATGCTTGCTAAATTAATTAGAGTACATATACTTGTTTTCATCTTAAAATTTATTACCAATCATTCACTTGGTACATTTCATGAAAATTAAAAAAATATTTCACAGAAAATTTCAATTTTTTTTTAATCGTACTGAACATAATTGTAAAATGAAATAAATAGCTCCGAAGCTTCACACATTTAATTAGCCTGACCAATACTTTGTAAAACGATCTTAGCATGAAAATTAAATGACAATTATAAAAAAAACTACACATGCTTAGATATTTACAATTTATGGAGAAAATACTTTTATATCTGTTTCTATAAATGAGAAAAATTTATATGCAATACAAATTCAATCTTACGTATTATATTGAATAATTAAGAATTATCGATTTATTACAGATTCATACAGAACTATATCATTTATATTTCAGCTTCTTTCAACTTCCGTTGATATCTCAAAGGTTTTCTGCTTAAAAGAACGTTCGAATAATCAACAAAATTAAAGCACCTTTTAAATGTTTTTAAGAAAAAATTATTCTCGTGAAAAGAATTTATACAAATTTTTAGTTATATATATATATATAATTTTTTTTAAAATTTTCTGAATTTTGTGTAGTTGTAATCAAGCAGTTTTTTTTTTTTTTTTTTTTTTTTTTTTTTTTTT
>BMAW01051863.1:42369-67387 GCA_019974015.1 Nephila pilipes
CAAAAGAATTCGGATTGTAAGAGCGAGTATATGAAATTTGACAAATAAATGAATTTTTCAAAAAGAAATATTAAAATGAACATGTTTTGAAAAATAAGCTAAAGATGCTTTGAAAACATTTATTGTTATTGTGAGTTATTTTGAAATGTGTCTCAGATTAAATAACATTTGCTCAGTTTTAAAAGCAAAGTTTTTGCAAGAAATAAGCTAAATTTCTAATAAAAATTTTAGAAATTACAATATTAAGAAATTCAATGTTTTGAGATGTATTCCATTCATTATTACAGTTGCTATTAAAATTATTACTTTGAATTTATTATTTAAATTGTTTGAGAATTATTAGTAGTTTCTTTATAACACAAAATTTAAAGAGATTTGCATTCTTGTGGTGACGAAATTTTTTTTTTATCACTTACTTTATATGAATAATAAGAAAATATTTGTATGCTATAATCACGAATTAAATTTTATCTACAGTTCCTCTTATTATTCATAAATATAAATGGACTTTTATTTTTGATAATTTTGCATTGAGCTAATTTAATGAACATTTTTGAATTTTAATAACTTTTTTCATAATTCTTCCTTTTTTATAAGCTTTCTTTTATTTCTTCCACTATAATAGGATTAAATCATAATGGCATCTATTCAGGTATTTAATGTATATCTGTGCAACAAGCATATCATTTAATTCAAGAAGTTTTTAGTCAGAGTTTTAAAATAAGACCTTTTACCTTGGAGTTAAGACCTTGTGTTTGGCACATTATGTCCCAAGAGGATTCAGTGCCAGAAATTTAACCAACCAACCAACCTTGGAGTTAAGCTTTCCTGCGATTTTCTTACACATTTTTTTTATCAAAGTCAGAAGCTTACAGATATTAATAATAAATGAAAAACGGTGAAATCCTATTCGCATTAAAATAAATCGAAAAAAAGTGTCCTTTTCATTCATATTATCGAGAAATTGATTTGATTATTTTTAAAAAATAATAATTATAATTCAATACATAGCAAAAAAAATAATAATCATCATCATGGGTGCTTAGTTTTTATGTATTTAGTTATTCCTTTTGATGATATAAAAATATTTGGAATTTTCAGCTTCACAAAAGGCTTTATTATTCACTTATTTCGATTGAAAAGTTTGAAATTGTAAATTATATAAAATATTTTTCGTTATAATACTTGGTTATGCATAAAATGTACATTTAAAAATAATTTTTTTTTATTTGGTATTTAAAATCATAAAGGCAAATATGAAACGAAAAAGAAATCTGGAATTGTATTTGAAAATGCCGGATGTAAATTCTAAAGTAAAATGGTATAATTAAATGATCCCTTTCATAGATTAAATTTATATAATTTAAGTTATTATCATTTTATATTATCTCTAGTTTATCATTTAGTAGAAAAGTCTTGGAAAGAGAGATGACGACAAAGAAAAAAACTAAGTATCCAAATTTGTATTTAAAACAAGCCCCTTTATTTCTGATTTTATATTTAAAAATTACTTGTTTTAAGACCTTTTTTTTCAAATTTTTTTTAAGAAAGTTAATACTATTTTAAATATTTTAAAACAGATTTCTTTCTAAGAAATTTCTTAAATATCTTGGAAATTATCTTTTACACATTTCCCTTGCACAAATTTTAAAACAGATGAGAAAAAAAAAAAAAAAAAAAAACATTGCATAACTATAGAAATTTAAATTTCAAAAGAAAAAAAAAGAAGGTAGAGAAAATAAACTTACCAAGTAGTTAAATATCTGATATATTAATGCTTAACAAATTATTTCCTAAAATTGACGCGTAAGTACAAAATAAAGTTATATAAAGGGAATCCTACGATCCAAACATCGTTTAATTTCCATTTCCTGTCTTATACCAGCGGGAAAAATATTGCTGAGACTCATTCTTTTGAAAACTATTCCTTCGAATCTCTTGGTCTATGTTCTATTCCAGGGTTCTTTGCATAGGTGATACTTGTTCTGGGAAGAGCAAATCCACTCCATGAGCTTCAAAATGTATTTCCTTCCCCCATACTAACCTTGCTATTTGCCAATGCACAAGAGATTTTCATCCCGCCCCAATCACCACGATTCCATCAAGGAGTAAACTCTTCCCCCATAAGAATTTCAATGAACTCTACCACAACATCAACAGTAACCTTTCTCTTTTCCTAAATGATACTTCAGCGATTGTTACCGGGAGACCATGATGGAAATCCAAACCACAATGACCCTTCTGCATCTTTTCTCTCTCATCCGTGTTGTTTAAACGCTATAAACAGCAATGTATGCATGCATGGATCCCAGAGAAAGAGAGAGAGAGAGAGAGAGAACGTATCTGTCTTTATATACATACACCCATCCAGAGTGGTTGAAAAGAAGAGCATCAGCAGCAGCTAGACTTGTGTGTGGTTCAACTGTTACAACATCCTTTTGGAGAACTATTCTGGGTTAAAGGAGAGAACTGCAAAAGGGTCCTCCATTCCTGGCCCTGGTAATTCCTTCGAGTATATTAGAGGGCCACTCAGCCATCCGTTGGAGGGTCACTCATTGGGTGGTGAGCGGCTCACGATGCCTCTTCACGCCCGCAGAGAAAGGGCTTTTCTTCGGCGCCGCCGTGAGATGAGTTCACGAATCGCTTGCCAGAGGTGGGACGGTTTTTTAAAAACGCGTCACTCTTTACTTCATCACCTACTGCTGCTTGCCTGCATCTTTTTTTTTTTTATTCTGTACCCTTTACTTTATTATTAGTGGTATTATTGTATTGGCTTTTTCTATCAACGGGTTATAGCTTAGCTTTTTGCACCTTCGAGTGTTGACGAAGTGGGATTTTTTCGGTTCACAAAAACAGCTCAAACAGCAGATTTTTTTTTCTTTTCTTCCTTCGAATGTTTCATAATTTTTTTGATATTTTATCTTGGGAATGTCGTCTAAGGGTGCTTTAGGTTTTTGGATGGGTAGTAAAGTAGCTTTATCACCGTGTTATTTAACCCACTTGGTATATTTTTAATTAGGGATCTTTTTTAGACCGATCCCTCCCTTTTTGTTTCACTTTCGTGTTTTTTTCTCCAATGAGATTTTTTTACATTACTTATTATATAGACTTATGTAGCAAATATAATGTGACGAGTACATGATTTGAAGTTCAAAACTAACTTATATGATACACAGTTAAAGCTTTCCAAGAACTATCATAATTTATAGTATAGGTTATACAGGTTCATATGATATGGTTATATGTTTACAGGTACTACGAAATCGAAAGATGACCAATCCTAGTTTTTGCAAAATACTTGTTAAAAAATAGGGAAAAAGTCATTAAACGTAGATTTTCAGAGGAAAAAGTAATATTTGCTTCATTCATGTAGCCAGGACTGAACATTAGATCGGGCATTGAATTTCATGAGAAGGGTGAGATAAAATATCGTCGTAAACCTATTTATTTAGAGTAATCTGAAACAAAATTTTATTTATGAATATTGCTGCACGGTTTACGCATTCAATAGAATATACAGGATAATTGTACATACTAAAATAACTTACGCATAAAATCTAGAATTTAACAATTCGTTGTTTTTGTTATTGAAATCGTAAGTCTGTGATCACTGCAATATAATTTTTTTTTAAACGGCTTACTAGGCTTTTCCTTCAGAAAGAATTCTAGTTGACAAAAGTGAATTACTTTCATTCTTACTTCTTTTCCTGCGTATATCTAAATTGAAATTTCTAATCTAAAGGAGTTATTCATTCGTTTTTACTCACTTACATCAGATTAATAACAGTTTGCGTTCTCGTTTTCTTGAAAATTCTTTTATTATAAATTTATATTCATCTTAATACTGATCTTTTATTACATATAATTAACAAGAGCTCAAGTAATATGTTATGGTTGTCATCTTTTAAATTGTTCATTTTTTTTCATCCGGAAACGTTCTTAAAAATGAAAATTTAAAAAGGATAAATAAATGAATCTATCATTACCGATAAACATTTTTTTTGTTCGGGCGCTGCCCGACATGACCTGCCACTGTCTAAGGGACAGATTTGATTACGGTGCGGGTTTTTTTTTTTTTTTTTTCCAATTTATGACTATTTAAATTTTACTCAGAATAATAAGCATCCCTTATGACGGAATCTAATTAGGAAAAGATCTAAGTCTATGCATTTCCATACATTAAAACAAATTCTACATATTGCTTTAATTCTAAGATTTATATTCATTCGAGTTCATATAGAGTGCACTTCCACTCACATTTATTTAGTTCATGTTGGAAATCATTAGAACAGATATAAGATATAGCATCAGCTTATTTTGAATAACATTAGAATAATACTAATGTAATATTTTTGGATTCATCTATAAGAAAGATCTAGAGATACGTTTATGTGTTTTTGTTAAGATTTATAAGCTCAACTTTTTTTACTCATTTCAGTGAAGGAAATAAGAAATATCAAACATAGAGTATTCTAGCTAAATGTTTGTTAAAATATCTCCATAGGTCTATCTCGTATGATTGATTAGACTTGCAACAGAGTTTTTTTTTTTTTTTTTTTTTAAAAAAAAAAAAAAAAAAAAAGAAGACAATGTTAAAAATTATTACCAGATAAACTTATCCAATTTTAACTGTCAGGGCTTTAATAAAATCATACACCACTTCAGTTCCTGAACACACTGGATATCCATTTCTGATACAAAAATTTTGTCTTCCAAATATTATTTGAATGAATCTATAACACTCCTATATTACAATGTTTGGAAAAAATAGTTACTTCGCTTATTTTTATTATCAACTGAATTTTATTTCAGTTAGAAATTTCGATATGTTTATTTATATCTGTGAGATAATAATTTTAATTTCACTAATAAATTGTAAATATTAATCTCCAATGCTCTAAGAAAAAGACAGCCTTATTATCTTTTTCAAAATTTTAATATTTCACCGTTATGTAAATGAAAATTAAACATGTTTCTTATAACCTTTTCTTGTTGCAGTTTTATTCTTGTAAAAATAAAACTTGTACATTTGCCTTTTTTCTGATTAAATTACTTTTTTAAATGGACATTTTGATTCATATTTGATGGTATTAAATAAATCCAAAACTTATTTCACTCTCAATGAGACTATGACTGTGAAACAACAAACATTAATGCACTGTGAAATTCATCAATAGTTATTATTTCAATGACTCTCACTTTGTTGAAAGCTGTATTAACTAAGAAATCTAAAATGAAGTCATTTGCAAGTAGATAAAATAAAAGTTTTTTTATTGTTGTAATAAAAAGAACTTTTGACCTATAATCTCAGATTTACTCCTAATTTTAAAATTATTCCTTCAAAATAATAATCCTTGTTCTGACCAAAAAGGAACAGTTTTCTGAAGAAACCCGAAAAATCAAATGTATTTACCATTCCCTTTAAAAGTCGTTTTCAATCATATCATCTGCAACCATTAAATCCGTTGCAACACAAACAACCAAAAATTTTTAAGAATTGAAATTTAACGAAAAATTCCAACAATTTAAGTTAATTAAAAGAATAATTAATTTAATTAATAGAGAAGGAGAGATTTTGAGTCCATATATCAGTTATATTCTTTTGTTTAAATCTTTCCTAACTATACTATTCTATAATAAGTGTTTTCTTTTTTATTCACTACTTACATGAAACGATTCAATATAATCAATAAAGTTGCGTAAATAACTTATTTCATATTTAATTAATTTTTTAAATCTTGTTTGAAACTGCTATTTAAAATCTTGTAGAATAAAACCCCAAAATAAACAGTCTATAAAACTAAAAGACTGTTTTATTTTCCGAGAAAATATTTTAAATTATTTTATTATAACATAAAAGTTCACATAAATTATTTAACATTTCGGCTTTTTTAAACTCCTATCACTTATATTCATAATTTTTACTTTTTAGATGGACTATTACCTACTCCTATATACATAAATTACTCTTTTAATTTCTAAATTTATTCAGAAACGTAGCAAAAAAAATTAAAGAAATTATTTACTAATTACTCCTATCACATTTTTATTCGTTAATATCCATTTTAATCTTTCAAAATAGTACAAGAATTACATGTATAAAACATTTTAAAGAAAAGTAGAATAAATTAACTCAAAATCAAATTAACAGGAGGGGGGAATAATAACATTTTTTAATCCGTCTAATTTATGAATTTATTTAATTTAATATCAGACAACATTGTTTGTATGTTTATACTCGATTTTTTTTTTAAGTTTACACATGAAAAATGTTTTCAAGCTCATTATCGTCAATCTCACAAAAATACTTTGATTCCACTTCCGTTCTTTGTACGCCGCTACCAAATCTTTCAATTTGATGGTTACATCCGTTAACACGGAAGCATCCAAAGTTCTACTTCGCATATGACTTGTAAAAGGAGCTTCCTATTAAGGTCGATAACCCATCATATACTTGATACGTTAAGGGAGGGGGGAAAACTAAAAATCCTTTTAAAATGTCATCAACCCATAAGTTTCTGTGTTTACCTTAATGTCACTTTGAAGGAAAAAAAATTAAAGATCCAAAAAATGCATATAAGAAATGTATGTAGAAAAATGATCTCTTAAAAGAAAAAGAGGAAGAATATAAAAAGAAAATAGTTTAGTTCTTTTCCTGGCAAGGTATTTGTGAGCCCGAATTTCAAGTGTTTCAACGAGGACAGGTTCTTTCCCTAGTTTGTTATGTACCAGTCACACAGGTTCCTCAAACAAAACCTGAGCTATTACATATTGATTTTAGGATCATCTTTCAGAAAAGTGCGGGACTTTTTTTAAAAACAGGGGCTGGATGAAAGTAGAGATATAATTCCTGAAATTTTTTCGGGACTTTTATGTTTTATCGGCTCAGGTGCACTTAACGAAAAATGCTTTCCCATAGGAATGGGTTTTATTTAAAGTATTCAAAGGGTTTTTCTGGCAGTTTTGGTCATTGACTGGGACATCTGTTAATGATATTATGAATGCGTTTCAATTTCCATCTCTGGTTTTTACTACGAAGAAAAGAATATTGTCAGAGCACTCAATTGGCACTCATATGCGAGAAATATATGTGGTTTGAGTGTGTGTGTGGTGTGTAGTGTGTAAAATAATAACATAAGTTGAATGAATAATCTATCCTAGATAAAATAATAAAATATTTCTCAAAAAGCGAATCTTATCTGAAGGACAGCGTAACAGCCTTTTCCCTGCCAACTACCTACAGCAACAATCTCGGAATGTGGTTCACAGTGAACCTTTTGGCTGACGCCGTACAATGAGGTAGTAGCCATTTTGAGAAGGAGGAACAGATTACCAGCCGACCTTCAACAAGCAACATTATATATTTCTTGAGTAAACACATTTTGTATCCATTTTATGTTGACATTAATTCTCCTAACCTCAACAGGATAATATCTTCATTGAATACGACCACGTCTCAACGACTGTACCTTTACAAATTGGATAGGTAAAAAACGTACTCCATCATGACAGTTTTTTGCCATGGTCAAGGCTTTCAGGTTTTATATATATATATATAACTCTCTCTATATACTTCATATATGACTTTTTATGCATTGATTTGTACTATTTATTTTCCCTTCTATTCTGAATGGTTTTTAAATTCCCACATTAGTTTATAACAGTTTTCCGTTGGGATTGTTGGGCATATCAAAGATATTTAATTTGTTAATCTGAAAAAAAACCAGATTATCAATTTATAAATGTTATATTTCATTTTATTAATGGTTAATCTCTCGTTTGTTTTCATACCTTATTCATGATTTGAAATTCCTCTCCTTACTATATTTTTAATTCTTTAGTATTCTTTCAGATGTTTTAACTCTTTCTCTTTTTTGTTGCGTATTTTTTTTTTCTTTTGTTCTAGATATTTACAATTAAAAAAAATTTTATTAATTATTTTTCTAATACTTTTCTGTAATTCAAAAAATTATTTGTCAGCTTTTTATAATTCAAAAAAATGTTTTATGTTTTAATTCTAGCTACTTTAGTTGGTTATTTCAAGTTATTTACTTTATTTGGTGTGTGTGTGTGTGTGTAGTAAATATAAATATTCTTATGAACAATCTTGAATTTCCAGCCCAGCCCTCCCCAAAAAAGTGAAAGTATTCTATGATCAAAAGTTGTAAACTGAAGTATTTCTCCAAATTTATTCAAAAAAAAAAAAAAAAAAAAAGAGTTTAATTTTACTTTTTGAATTTATGTGTGTAATTGTAATAAAAACAAATATTAGCGCTCTCAAAAATAAGATCAAATATTATTTTAAGCTTTAAAATATTACTTAGCTTCTATCTTTTAAAATAGAAGAATTTGATTTCTGTATTAACAAAACAAATTTTTCGTATATTTAGGTCAAGAATGCTGTTACTGAAACATAATATTTTTCAAAAAAATACGATTATATTTATTAATATAAAATATTTTATATCGCTTGTAGAAAGTTTATTTATCTTTTATGAGATCAACCTTATCATCTTCTGCAATTATTTATTTCTTATTGCTACTGATTTCCTATTAATACGAAACGCTACAGTAGCTGTAATTCAGTTTGTGATGCCCCAACTTCATTGCTTAATATTTAGTCCGTAGTATCTAAATCGAAATTCATGCAAGCAAAAGCCAGTCAAATGAATTAGACAGTCAAATCTTTAACTGAATTTTATTTATTTATTTATTTTTATTGTTTGTGAAATAATCAAAATCCAGTCTAGGTTTTATGACTGTGGAATCCTTCTCGCATCCGCACATAAAGATTTTACGATAAGATTTTACTTATTTTACAAGTAGAAAACTGAATACGAATCAGTAATAAAATTTGTAATTTGGATCTGATTAAAAATCTGTTCTCCGATGATTACTTCACCCAAAACGTCGATGATCTTTTTCTTCTCAGAGTAAGAATACTTTTAATCTGGTTGTTCAAATCCTCAGATATTTATATATTCTAACTTTAAACTCTTATCAACTTATAAATGCTATTCAAACAGTCTTCACCCTTCATTCATTACCCTTTCATATATCTATTTTAATTTACACAAGTTATTGTTGATTCTAAAGCATAAGTTTTTCCAATCAAATAAGTCATAGTAAAGCCTCAAAGAGTTACTTGAATTGAAATGCACGTGGAAATTCTGATATAAATTGTTCTTTTGAATAGACGCTTTCCATATATAATTCTATAAAATGTTATATTGTTCTAACTAATGAAATAATACTTTTTTCATATTTACATGTAATGTTCAAAGAATAACGGATCAATACTTATCTGTGTCCATAGTTCTCCCTTCTTATTTTATTTTATTGATTGATTTTTTGTCTCCGTACTCCTTTTAAGACAATGAAGATCAAACGCAGCCCCATAATAGTATATTCTTCAATCATGCACAAGGATTAGTTTCTTAAGTTTTATTATTATTATTATTACTTTCTGAATTACTCACCTTAGAAAGCCAAGCCCCCCCAGGAGTGCACATAATACAATTTGAGAACCTCCGATCTTTGCCAACAACCAAATTATTTTTCATATGGTATCAAGTCTTTCAATTCTTCTAATTTCGTAATAATTATATTGCGCAAATTGCGAAATAAAGTGCAATAAGAGCTAATTGATAACATTTCCCAATCATTACAATATATAACCCATTTACAAAAATATTTTGAATCATCAAAGATTATGTTTTCGTAACAAAACGAAGCATTTTTAAATATCCAGCACATATCTAATAATATTCTATTTTAAACGGTCGTAAAAATAAATTATCCATCTGAAATGAAAAACGAACAAATTCCAAAAGGAACAACACCTCGAAAGAAATCTTTTTCTTAAAAAAAAAAAGAAACGAAGTGGAGAAGGAGGCTTGGACTCACTAAATATCTTTCTCTCTCATTATGCATTCGACATATTCGGCTTCTGTCAGCAATAAGTTCAAAAGAAAAAGAACGAGAACTCTCAATCCAAAAATTCTTTTTTTCTTATTCCTCTGGAGAATATTCTATGGCCTCCCCACCCACATCGTCCCAGTTCGTTGTGTGCGCGGCTTCGAAAGATCTACGAGGAGTTAGGGAGGGAGAGAGGGGAGGGCCGAACTCACTCAGGTCAGAGTTACCTGTTTCTCACCCCAGGCACCGTCCAGTTCGGCTGCCGCACACAAGGCTCGTTGGTCAATATTTGCTTTGGAAATCCCCCAACCGCCTCTCTCATGCGTTTGAAAGTCTGTCTTTCCTCGATCTGTGGGTTCCAGGGACAACATATGCGATGACATTTGCTAGCTTTAAGGTCACGTTCGGTAAAGCGGGATTAACGTATAATGGACTAAATTCGCCGCTTTAATTAAAGTAGTTCAAGCCTATAGCGTTCTGAATAATTCAATGTGAAGTATGGATTTATTTTTCAAAAAAAAAAAAAAAAAAAAAAAAAACAAATTCAAGGGGGAAAATATATTTTACTCCCTTGTCAAGGACAATTGCAGTTTTTGATGCAATAATTGATATATGGGTAGCGTTTTGTATGTATGTATGTATTTATGAAGAAAATTTTAAACTACCCTATCTAATTTAAAGATAAAAATTGTAAGCTTATAGAAGAAAAACTATTCAATAACTTACAAAACGAAAAAGAGACGTTCATAATAAACTGTTAATTATTCAGGAATATTTCAATAACGACGTTATTTTTGAGGAATTTAAATTGTAACTTTAGACTCACGGTAACCTTTTTTGCTTAACAGATAAAATTTGCATAATTTCTAAAGTAAATTATCTTTGCATAGTTAAACGTAATTGAGAACAGGTGAATTAGCTTCACTTCATTAATTAGTTTACGTTTTAAAGAAATAGTTAATTAACATAACTCTAAAATGTTAATTAATTTATTAATTAATCCTATGTTGATTAATATACTATCCGTAGTCTCAAAAACTGTAAGAAGACTAATATTGTCTCCTTCAGAGGAACTATATTAATTAATTTTAATTCCATTTTATGGATTATATTAAATAGTTCATTTCAACACTACCTTTATATATTCTTAAGAATGGTTAAATGTTCTTTTTTATTGTAATAATTCGATAATTTATAATTGAATTATAGTAAAAACACTAGTTTATTGTTCCTGGTTTGTTTGTTTAAAAAGAGCGAGTTAATTTTTAAAAAACAAAATTATTTCAATAACATTGAATCAAAAGCATTCTACATCTTTAAAATGAACATATAAGCAAGAAGATTGAATTATATAGTTTTATATAAGGTACAGATAAGAATATAAAAGTGTATAAAAATTTATTTACAGTTGTACGGATTTAATTTCCAACACATTTTATAATGATGTGAAGAACATTAAGTTAAACTGCAAATTAAAGTCTCTTAAAATGTTCAGTTAAATATTACATATTAGAAGGTTAAAATATTATATTGAAAATAAACTAATTGGTTTTTGAAATTGCGATTATTGATATTTTTAGCATTAAATCTTCAATTTGAACAGATAGAAACATTTTGCAGTTAGAAGGAAAAAGTGAATTTATTTCTAAATTCCACAAACACACCAACTTTTCGGCAAATAAAAATATCAGCTTTCACAAAGTATAAACTATAGCTATTAAACATTTTTAACATTATTGTCTGGCTTTAGTTATAAATATAAAAAAGGTTATTGATGAGATATATGTATACAAATTTAAAGACTAATGTGAAAATAAAGTTTGAAAAAGGGATATAAAACATTAACATCACTTGTGTAAAATATTTTCATGAATATCTGATTTTATTTACATATTTAACGATAATGAATAAATATATGATTATGGATTACCTCCGGATTAATAATTCGCATGAAATCAGACTACCACTGCCTAATTGTTTAAGAAAAGGACGTATTTTCAGATAGCGAAATTCTATATTAATATAAGTTTGAGATGTGTTTCTACACATACAACTGTTAATCATGTTCCTCTTATAATTCGTAAGTTTTTGATAAATAAACAATGTATCACTTCTACATATAAAAATGTATTTGGAAATGAAGAGCTAGAAGAAAAATATGGAAAATTCATTGCATGCACAGAAAACTCATTGTATACTGGAAAAATGTATTCATTCCCAACAGAAACGAATAATATAATAAAATATTATATTATCCAGAAGTTAGATTAACAAGAAAAAGATATTAACGGTGATTAGTTTTCTATATGGAATTTTCGAGAATCTATATTTTATTTAATATGTAATGGGAAGAAGGCCTTTATGACACTTTTTAGCATTTCATTGTGTCATTTTTACACATCTATGAACCTTAATCTTTATGTAAGACAAATAGAAAATATTTTGGGTCTATGAAAATATTTTATTCAGTTCAAAGAAATCATAAGTGTGGTGGGTTATTCATTTATTTATTTATTATAGTTGATAATTTGGGTATAGCATTGTGACGTAAAAATATCTAAACATAAAAAAATATTTTAAAGGAAAGTTACAAAGTATATATATATATATAGTATTATATCCTGAATAGAGATTAAAAGTTATTAATTAACGAAAATATTTTATACGACCGTAAAAAATAGTTAAAATATTACTTCATAAAAAAAAAACTTTTTTCTTAAATACATATTTTCATTTTTTTTTTTTTTTATTGAGAACACCAACAAATCCCCGTGCACCATAAATTATTGCACGGGGCTTACAGAAGTAAGTATAAAAACACATTACAAAAGAAAAATAACTAAAGGGAACATTTAAGGGGGAAAAAAGGATTACGAGTAAAGTATTTTTTTAATTGAACTACGTATTCTGATACATATTATTAAATTTTTTCCCTTCAATTTTTGATTTTTTTTAAAATTGATTATAGAAGAATATCTAAGATACTTTGAGAAATGGAAGATCTTTTTTGACTTAAAAAAATTTAAATACTATATACATAAATTTTATAAAAAATTATTCAATATAAATTTTTTTTATAAATTTACACAAATATTTTTCAAGAATAAACGTTATTACTTCATAAAAAATTAAAGTAATTTCAAGAATTTATAGTAATTTATATTTTAAAATTATAGCTTTCAAAGTGCTCTCCAAAATTCTATATGCCAACTAGTATTTCGAAAAATACTTGAGCTGGATTCTGATACAAAATAGGAGGAATTGCATTCATTAAAAAATTATAATACTGTAGAAAATGAAATGATAAAACAATTATTTTCTCTAGAAACAATATATATTATATTTTAAATATAATTCAGGATAATCATTTTATGCCATGTCCATTTTACCTCAGTTACTTTTGCTTAGTATTTCAAGTCAAAAAAGTTGTAACATTTTTATGCAAAGTATAAAATATCATTCAGCATGGATGAATACAGATAGTCTAATAATATTTTAAGTGCAAGTTTTGTATCATTTTAAATTAGTAAATTGCATCATATTATTATTAAGGAAATGAAAAAAGAAGTTATTCTCGGGTTAATTAAATTGCTGATGAGGCAATTGAAATATATAACCTCCAGTAAATTTTTCTAATAAATTTTGTCATCATACATATTACTTAAAAGAATGTGTTTATAATTTCTCTAATAGTGTTCTATTATGAAAGTATAATTCATATATATATAATATTCTGTAAAAGTATACATAGAATATGCACAAAATTTAAGTATATGATATGTGTATGATGATGTACATAAAATAAAAAAATATTTTAAATTATTTTGATGCCTTTGTTATTCTAGATTTATGTATTTTTAGCTCGGTAAACCATAATTAGGCTCCTTTTCCTAAAAATCAAAAAAAAAAAAAAATAATAATTTAATAAAAGATGAATAAAATAGCAAGATCAAAGCGAAACTTACTTTTGGAAATAGAAAATTATATCTCTGAAGTATGGCATTTTCCTTTTTTGAAGCTGAAAACATTTTAAATGTAAGAGTAGATTTGATACTTAAATCAAATTTATCCTTGGAAATTTAATTCCGTTGAATACGATACGAATTAAGAAATGAAACATGCTTGTTATTAGTCAAAGAAGTGGCCAGTGGCAATATAAAAATTGAATAAAATGACAGGGGTGGGTGGGTTGAATACTAAAAATAAAATGTGTACAGAAAAAAAATATACGGAAGAAGAGTACTATCAGAAATGTATATGTAACTATATTTCTCACTAAAATTCAAAACTACTTACAAGAAAATAGGTATAAAATTCCCAGTTGTTTCATAAGCAGAGATTTATAAAAAAATTATGCTAATTTAATTACACAATTAACATAATTTTTATATTCAACGGTATTTATTAATATTAAGTTATTACCGTAATCAAAATGTTAATTAAAATTACAAATATTTCTACCATTTTATTAATTATTATTGAAATTAAAAAGTAATTTCCTAAGTAATCTGTTTGACCTATAGTATGTCTTAAAAGTCCCCGTGCTGACGATATGTAAATTTATTATGCGAAAAAAAGAAAGAAAAAAAAGAAAGGAAAAAAAAGGAGAAAGAAAAAAGAAAGAAACAGAACTTAAAAAAAGTAATTTTTATGCTAATTGTGAAAAGCTCATCTAGCATAACGTAAGGGGGGGGGGGGGGAATTTGAACCTACGATTGCAACAAATGTTCAAATGGTAAGCCCCATTTTAGGAGGCAAAGCTGAAAATTTCTGCGACTTTTTTGAGAAACACTTTTCAAAATGCTGGGAATGACTTTTAGTATAGTTTGAATTATACGACGATTTTCGGATAGTCTATTGTTTCGAAATCATTCGAATAAACTTTGTTCTTTAAATATCTTCACACGGTAAAAGTCAGTGAATTTCCAGATCAGGAAGCGAGCTTCTTGGTTCAGAGAACAATCAAACATTAAATTCTCAAAATATACGCAAGTTAGTTCAACTTTCCCTCTTAGAAAAAGGAGATGTGTTTGTTGTAAACATGCATTTAAAATTTTGTTTCCTATGTTATAATAGAAATGCTCTTCACCATTGTATAAAAATAGTTGTTTTAAAACTCGTTGTTTTTGTAAAGTAAATTTACGAATCGTCAGTACGGGAACTCTTAGTACATCTGGCAGAAAGTGCTTTAAAAATAAGTCCATTTATAACTCATTTTGAAAAGTGCTGGGTGCCGAAGTACAACACGAAATTTAAGAAATTTTTTTTTTTTATCAGCATGTAATTTTTAGAGGAATCTTAACTAAGGTAGATAAAATAGCTATTATGATACTATTATTGTATCGTACTATTACCGTAATAGCTATTATTGTACTATCATATTGTAGGAAGTACTATTTAGTAATGCTAGCTGAAAATAACGATTTCTAATAATGTTGACTCTAAATTATGTATTTACCATCTATTTTCTTAATTGGGAAATAAATAAATAAGATTTTACATATGGGGGGAAATGTATGTTAAAAAGAAATTTTCTAATTTTTGACTGTTACAACGTTTATTCCAAAGATTGATAATAAATTATTCGTGTTCTTAGTTTTAGAATTTTTTATATATTAGAACTATTTTGTAATTTCACAATCTTCCCTTGCAAACGATATCTCTTCTTTTCAAAGACTGCAATGATCATATATTTTATTTTCTAAGAAATCTGATAAATTATTTATTTTGTCATATGATTTCTGTGGAAATATCCTAAAAATAGTTATTTAAACCTCTTACCTTCTTCTTCTTCTTCTTTTTTTTTTTTTTTTGATCCGTTCAATTTTATTTTTAAAATATATTTTTCATTGTTTTTCTAATTGTGTAGAATCATTTGAAAGTATAAGATTTTTTTTATTTAATGGATAAAGGAATGTTAATCTAGTAGTATTTATTTTCGAGATTTCGTTTTAAAATGCATTCATTTCTAGAAAACTATAATATTTAACATATCAGTGATCTAAAAAAGTGGTATTCTTGTCATACTGGGGTATGAAGTGGATAAAAGACGTGATGATTTCGGTAGCATTAAGTGATTGATAACAATAATCATGATTATATAAAGTGGCCATATTTGGTGTGTAAATAACATCTAATCATCACGAGTGAATTATTTTCAGATTTATTTTATGTTGAAAAAAATACTTAACAACAAACTATCTACAATCACTATAGTGTTCACGGATTCACAAAGTTTCATAAGTACAAAACGAGATACAAAAACTGCCACTTTTCAATGAGAATGAAACAATCACTGTTGTTTGATAAGCTGTTGTCGATATGTGTTAGAACTTAATAACTCTAAATTATGTGCTTTCCGGTGAAATGTTCTATGTTATTTAACAATGGGCTACCGGTTTACCCAGCTGCTGTTATATTTACGATCAGTTGCCGGTTCAGCTGATTTCATCAAAAAAAAACCTTATTTTTTTACCTACTATTGTCATTCTCCTTTTTGGTATTTAGGTTTCCAAATGGTATGGGGCCTATTTGCAAATTGAGAAGAATTCTAATAGTAAAGATCCTGGCAAACAGAAAGATCTTTGTGGCTATAATCCATGATTAATTTTTAAAAATGCGAAATAACGAAGAGAAACATTTCGGACTTTTTCGGATCTTGAGGAAAACTGCGAGGAAAATCTTTAAGTATGATAATTTTAATAAAGTTTCCGAAAAAAAGGAATTTATTGCTTCCATTTCGATATTTTTCTAGCCACACAGTACAAAACATTATTATCTTATAAAATATTACTGATGATATGAAATAAAACCTAATTAAAATTCAGATATAATTACTAGTATGTAAAATTATTTTTAAAAAAAGGAAATCTGTACTACTTCTGAGTTTTACTATGCGAGAGCATTCATTTTATAAAAATATGCCCGAAAAAGTAGGTGCGTACCTGTCTTGCAGCAATCGTTACAGCATCATATTTTTTTTTAAACAATAACTATTTAAAAATTTAAAATTAATGCAACTACCACGGAACAATGTGACTCCATTTCATCAAACATATGATTAGTTGGTCACTTCAAGTGGAATCTATAATCGCCATTTGAATGAAAAAAAATTGTTTTACTCCAATCAAATAGACTCTCCCCTTTTTTTAAAATATAAGTAAGCTCGAGTACTCTTTATATTGCATTAATCATAATTCCTTTAAACTTCAATCAGGAGTAAAAGTTTCGTACCAATGAAAGAATTTATCATGTTGGTTTGAAATATATTTTGGCTGATCTGATAAAATATTTCATATTTAATGAATGGATTTTCTCGCTTCCGTTAAGTTTTCATCAATCCAATAAGCAAATTCATTAATTGTAAATACAATGACATGAAAAGATAAATTTCCTTCAATGATTTTTTTTATCTAAATATAGGCATCAAGAAAGAAAGTGTTAATACATAATTAAATATTTTGTAATTAATTCAAATAAATATTAAATAGTTCCAACCAGGTGATGAATGTATAACATCATTAGTCCTACAAGGATTAGATCTACAATAAACAAGTACAAGCGAATTAAAGGTGACACTTTTGTGAACTTTAATAACAAACAACCAAATATTCTGTAGAAAGATCATGTAATTTCATTTTATTTATTGCAAGAAATTAATAATAATTTAATAAATGAAATTTCGTGAATGGATTTAAACTGAAAGGAAAAAAGATAAGCAAGGACTGCTGTATAGCAAAATAATTTCATGGGTAATTTATTTGTATTATAGAACATTTGTTATTTCACATAGTTATATTGCCATCTTTTTATTTTTTTTAAATTTTTATTTATTTATTTTTTGAAATTTTGATTTCTTTATAAACACATTTTATTTGTAGCATATCTTCGAAATGGTATGTTTTATTCTATAAGTTATGAAAAAGTAATCGCAAATGTATAATCCGCAAAAATTTTAGTAGAATATCTTTTAAACAATTATTGTTATAATTATCTTTATAAACATTGTAAAAGAAAATATATATATATTAGTTTATGTAAAATAACAAAGATTTTTAAAACCGCATTTATTAATAAAACGAAGAAATTTTGGAATTTCTTATCGAAACAATGGTTTAAAATAAAAATGATTTTATTTATGATTTCATGAATAAATCAGCACATTATTTTATTTATTTATTTGAAAAATGTGATTCTTTTTATGATTTTAATTAATTGAAATTCAATTAATTTGCAAGTTATAATTGTGAATTAGGATTCGAAGTATGTTAAGTAAATTAATCTTTATTGATTTGAATTTATAGATTCTTAAGGTTTGAAAATAGAAACAAAATATAACAGATTATTTGAATTCTTACAAGATAACTGATGTAAAGAGTCTACAGTGATAAATTTGATTAAATAATAAAATAATTCCATATTCCTTTTTTTTACCCGCAAATTCCAAGTTACTATATTACATATACATAGTTTCTATCTTCTACATATTTAAAGATAATTAAAATTTGATACAGACAGAGAGTTTTCAAGTATCGCATAGAAGTTAAAAGATAACACAAATCTAATGAAAAAAGTAAAAAGGAAAGATAAAAAGGGAAAAAAGAAATTTCATTTACAAAATGTTTCATTTAAGATTTGAAAATGCGTCATTGCATATTTTAGAGAATAAAACAATTTATGCACTTTAAAGAATAAAATGAGAAATTATGCATTCAAATAATTTTATAGCTCAGGAAATTTAACGGAGAAAATCAGATATTTATGAAAAGCTGATGGAATTATGGTCTTTTCATTTTAAAATAAATTTTCTTTTCCTTTCGAAACTTATATTCAAGTGTTTGACAGTTGAAGAGAGATACAAAAAACATCATGCATTTCACTAATTTATTCCAAAAAATGGACTAAGACCGAGGATAGAAATATATTGTCTTCAAAATGTTTTTTCCCCCTTTCATGTAAGTTGTTTATTTAAATACGAACGCCTCGATTGTAATAAATATATCTCTTCAATCTCTCTCAATTCAATTTGTGGCCGCTGTAGCCTAGTGGTTAAGGCAGCGAACATTTGGCTGGCGGTTCATTGAGTCATGGGTTCGAGACTTGAGGCCACTAAGAACCGCCGTGTAGTCGAGGCTGATGTACGTTAAATCTATATCCAAAGTCCTCCCGTTAGCGTAGTGTGAAAGTTAGGAGAGGGGGACAATTCAACTGTCGGCCTCGTCACTTGACTGAGATTCAAAATTACGAGGTCCGTCTCTAGTCGCCCTTGTGTTGCTTCTGGTACAACGTTAACAAAACCAAACTGAATTCAATTTTTCAATCATTACCATTTATTCTAAACTTGAGGAATTAGCTTAGGTTAATAGTTCCATATAAGTTGAAAAGAGGGGGAAATTGATTATAGCAGGGATTCGTTTCATTTATATAAGTTGTGTGCATCGGAAAATATTCGTCGTTAAGAAGAAGAGGGGAGGGGGGGGGACAGAACCTCATAAAAAACGAAGGCAATGTAATCAAGAAACGCATTTTCTATTTAGCTCGTATGAATATTTAATAGTGGAATTTCAACACCTATTGATGAATATGCGATTCCCATTAAAGTTTGCAACTTCCAAAATAATTAAGATTTTTCACATGGTCGGCTGCTTTGAAAGAAAAAATTCAAGTTAATTGGTTTCACGAATTTAATAAAATGCATTGTTGAGTTAAAGAAATGAGGGAATTATTAAAACTTAATTTGTGTGGGTGTAAAGTTGTATTTTTAAAAAATAAGATTAAAAATAGTGAAAAAATGTATTTAAACTCAAAAGTTGTGGCCACAAGACTAAAATTTTCAAAACTTTCGCAGACTTTTATCAAAAACTAAATGAAAATTCACCGTTTTTATAAACTTCAAAGAATCATCTTCATAGTTATTAAAAATGTAATTCGTTATATATATACACATGGAATTTGTATTCTACAACAAAATTGAACTAGTTATACTTTAATTAGTACCTTAAAGTGCTCTTATAAAAAATGAAACAAATTACTACTAATCCAATTGATGATGATAACACCTACAAGAGCCTCTTATATGGTGCTTTCCTATCGTAATTCTTTTTGTCCAAGAGCTTAAAAGTTTTGACTACATTCCCTACCAAACCGTGGTGTTGTTTTTGAAAGTGGAACCAATTATGCACTTGATTCGCAGTACAGAAGTCAGCGCGTCACTGTTTTTTGAGTGAAAGAGTCAATATTTGCACTACGCTTTCAATACGCTCAGCAGCACCTGTCACGGTTAACCTACATGTAAGAATCTCCTACCCACGTGTGTTGCACTATGTATTTGAGTCTAAAGCAGCTATTTTCCCCTTTCATATATTAATTCTTTCTTATTTTAGTAGGCAAATAACTACTTGGTTTTTTTTTTTTTTTTTTTTTATCAGAAAAGTTGCGGAGGAGCATATTTTTGCTATGTGTGCTCCGAATACTTTAAAAGTTATTTGATTTAGATGTTTCCTGGCTCTTTTTTTAACCGAATTACTTTCATATATCTACGAAAATATTGTTCAATATTTTTGAAGCAAATGTAACGGAAAGTTTCTAGTTTATTAGCCATGAAAAAAAGATTTATTGAAAAAATTGTATTTTAAAAATTTACTTCAGACATCTAATTTACCTTCGTATGTATCTAGATATTAATAATTCCTTTAAAATATCAATAAATATATACTGATTTAGTAAATACATCACATCAAAATAAATTATCTTAAAAATTTTGTTATAATTTTACGCAAACAATAAATTCTCATATTTTCAAATACTGTGGTCTAGTGTGATTCTCTTACGATCCCAGCGTTACAATGGCAAAAAATTTTGAAAAATGAGAGTTTCGTAAGAATTAAAAATAATTCAATGGAAAGAAGTATATTAAACAAAAATACTATATCTTATGATAATTTAAATTATTTTACGTTGTAAATAATTACATAATTAAAAAATTTATTCATATTATTGTGTATGATTTTAATACCCATAAAGTAATGTTCACAGAAATTTAAAATAGAAAAGACTACATAACGTAAAATAAAATTTTAAATTCTTACACAGGTTATGTTTGATATTTATTCATGAAATTTCCAGTGACTGACTTGTGCTAATCATTTGACTGTCTCTCCTAATCTTTTCGCACAGGAATGTTTTTACAGAAGATAAGCATTTTTAGAGCTGCAGTTCAACAAATTAATTTTAGCTTTAATGCAGATGACTTAGAATATTCTATCGTGACATAATCCCGGAATATAATAATAAAAAGTAATGAGGAAAATGCGCGTCGTTTATATTTTCAATATTTTTTTTGTCCCATATGCTTTTAAGAATTCCTTTATGTTTTCAGGAATTTAGTATAGTAGGTATGTAATACATCTCCAATATGGGTTTGGTAATACGTTTGACGGTCAATTCGTTCGTTTTCATCAAAAGCAACAATAAATGTCTAAAACTTGAATAGGTAGATGTTATGGCAATGCTATTCAAATTGCTGGAGAACAAGTATTTATTAGTTATATTTCATGGAACAGTTATTATGGGTTATTTTCAATATTTTTTTTATCATTGAAAAGTTTCTGATAAAAGAAATAACGTTGTTAGTATTAATACCTTCAACCCATTTAAACAGCACATCTTTTTCTTATTTGTCAGTTTCTGGAATCTCATTCATTTGTAAAAGCGAAGTCCAATTTAATTTCTTTAGTCCGCTTATTCCCGAATGTTTTCCTCCTCCTCCTCCCCTCCAATGAAATTTTTTTTCTTCTATTTTGTGAGATTTCGTTAAGTTTTCAAACGACAATCGATCGATATCGACTGTTAAAAATTTTAGTGACAAATTCGATAGATTTTCAATCGAATGTTTACTCTCACGTTTTTTTTTTCTATTCTGTAATCAAATATATTTTTTTGAACTGAAAGTATTTAAAGAAATTGATTACTTTTTTAAAATTAAGTTTTATTTTATTATTATTATTATATATCAAACTTATTCGAAAAAATATTTATTCTTAAAATTTTAGAAGACGTAAAATATAATGAAGTTAAAAATTTCGAACTAATTTAACGTATCAAATATGAAAATGCCTTTAGTTAAAATACACATATTTTAAAACGTATAAAGAGCTCTTTATTCGTTCATCCCAATACCACCATTTACGCTAATTTTTCAACAAGATTGAAAATTTTCATTTGCTCATCCTTCGCTTATAACATTTCAGTATTTACGGCATTCATAACCAAATATCGTAACAGTATTGTTTTTTTTGGGGGAAATTCATTAAAATTGGTGTTTCTTAAGTTATGAACTTAAATCATTCAATTTATGATCTTATTATCTTTCAAAATTTATCCTTCATCAAAAAAGTTTGAAAAAAAACTGTTTCTAAAGGGACATGAGTAACATCTGTAAATATTGAAATTTGTGGAATAATAACTACCATTTTAAATAGATAAAATATTTAACGTAAAATTGATCGTGTAACAATAACAGCTTTGATTCAAATATTATTATTAATCGTTTCATAGAGACCATAGCAAACCTTTGCTTTGAAAATGGACAAACTGCATTCAGTTTTAAATTTTCTACTGGAAAGAAAATATTTAATTACAATATAATCACGACATAATCCTAAAAGTGCCATTAAGGCATTCGTGCAGGTAACAATGTTTGGCATTGTTTCTGTCTGAAGCAACAAGCGTCAAACGAATATTTCTTCGCAGATAGCAATGCAGATGCCATCCGTCAATCGATTACAATGAAGTTGAAGCGATTATTGATTTCCCATACATGCGGTAAAGGAGCCCTACTGTGCCTTGCGGTCATCTTTTTGATGAATTGAATCATCGATTCAAATTCGCTATTTAAAACCGCGGGAGAGATTCACCGTTCTTTGAATAAGATTGTTGTCGCTTTAGAATGCATTTATTTCATTCGTTTAAACTCCCGGTAGTTGAAAGAGAATCTCTTGAGTTCACAGAGCTGTGTTATAAATAAGTCGTTAGAGTGCAATAAAACTAAGGAATTTCAGGAGTTACGATGTATTCGGAATTTTAATTTGTCTCAGAATTGACTTTTTTTTATGAAACGCACTTTTTATTCCTTACCTATTTTTAAAGTATTTTAATAATTGATATAAATTTCATTATCTAACACGCGCATTTTGCAGAAGCATGTTTTGAGGAAATTTGTTAAAATTTAATGAATAATTACTTATCGACATAATTTTTTTTTTACATCATTAGAAATTGTAATGAGTAAAAGCTAACGCATTGATGATCTAATGAACACAAAAGTTTTAGCGGAAATTTTTAGATAAATATAAAGTTAAACTTAAAATTGCTTCTGTGAGATGTCATTTTTATTGCAAAGTGATAAAGGCTTCGCCAAGAAATAGAATTACTTTATTTGGGTCAATAAAATCTAAATTCTTCATTACATGTAATTTAAAAGTCAAATATTTTTATTTATTGTAATCTAATTTTCATTCTTGATGCATTCATAAAATGAAAGGAGCTATAAAAAATAATATATTCTCGTGAAGCTATTAAAAAGGTGATCTGAAAAGTGATTCAGTAGCTTAATAAAATATTTTTATAGTCATGTCTGTGTTTATAATTTTGTTTCCAATTGAAAATTCAGATGATATGTTTAAAAATCTACACAACTATTTTTAAAATGTCCTGCGTAGTAAACTTTAGATTTAAAATTAAATTATTTACAAAGAATCAGCAGAAAAATTATAATTGGAACAATAAAATAAAAATTATTAATACTATTCATAAAATATCAAATTGCATATAATCTACTAAAAATTTATCTTTTTGAGCTATTTCCTTCTCTGAAACAAACTATCGAACACATAAGCTTCACAAATGTAGCAAAGTTACTAAAACTTCTTCATACTCACAGTTTCAAAATGCATACAATTATAATAATAATTGAATGCTAATCAAAAATTTTAAAACTGTATATTTGTAATCAAAGTTTCAAAGACTATTATTATTTTACAGATTAAATATTTTTATATGTTAAATGAAATAATGCTAAACTATTTCTCATATATAAAGTACAAGATAATAAATAAAAGATTTAAAAAAGTTCTTACAAACATAACACTTTTTATGAGCTGTAATGTCTCATAATCATTCTAATAAATATACATATGACTAAAATTTGTTAAGATACTTTCTCTTTAATTTTAATGAAGTGCGTAATAGAGATCAAAAGTGAATATTTTTATCGATGAAAATTCATTTGATAGAAATAATATTGGATATGACCTCAACTTGGATCACAATACCTTTATTATTCAAACTAAAGATATTAATATCCAAATTAATTAAATATAAATCCAGAAATACATGTATATCTTCTTCGAGTACATCATACAGTTTCCGATGCTAGATTTAACTGTGATGATATATACAGGGATTAGAAAAATTCAAAGTGGTTCATAAAAAGTAACGTTAATTTGAATTTTTTTTTTATTATTAAACAGATAATTTTTTCAATCATTTCTGCTTTAAATAAGAGGAAAATATTTATAGAAAAATTATTATATGAAATTAAAATACAATTAAATAATAATTAATATTTATATATAAATACTAACTGAAAAAAAAATGCTGAAATTGCATACAAAAAAGTCCAATCCATTCAATAATAATTGTAAACGGAATAAATTAATTACAGAAATAAGAAATACTCGTATTCTTTAGGAAAATCCTTAAGACTCTTGATACTTCTGAAAATCTGCATTTCATATAGATTTTACTTGTTTAAATGAAGTATTTTCATTCTATGAACAAAAGTGGAATTTAAATGTTTCAGCAAATTACGAGAAAAATAGAATTGGTAACTATAATAACAGTAGTATCATTCTTTACCATGAAGTCTATGAGTGAGTTTCGTATAAAATATGGTATAATCAATAAAATATATTCAAAATATCGTATGATCAAAAATAACATTTGTATAGAGAAGATTTTCTCTGCTCTTAGTAATATAATAACACCTCATTTAGTGCTTCTAAAATATGAATGCTGATTATAGAAAACGCTGTCATATATA
>BMAW01051863.1:67487-83922 GCA_019974015.1 Nephila pilipes
TATATATATATATGTGTGTGTGTGAGAGAGAGAGAGAGAGAGAGAGAGTATGTGTGTATTTCATAAGGAAACTTTAAATAAGTGAAATATGAATTTATCAGTGTTACACAATACACGGGAGGAGAGGAAGCAGCAGCGGGATTGATAGCTGAGCGAACACACGTCTACTCTATCCTGTGAAGAGTGAGAATGACAGTTTTGAACCTGTTTGTTTTTCCAGGGAAGTTAAAGTAACGATTATGCAGATCACATGGTAATAGATGTATAGATCTTTAGGTATTTTTCATGGATTCTGTGTCTTGCGCGGAACATCCCTATTGGTTCAGAGAGTGAGGAATGCCGGTCTAAGCTTTTTTTGGAAATCACGTGATTGCTCAAATTAAAATACTAAAAGAAATGAGATCTTAAAATACTTATGGACGTATTATTATGGTAGTTAAAATATAGGATTAATTAAGAAATTAATTAGATTTGCAGGAAAGCGTTTCGTGTATATGTGAGAGGTGGGGGGTGTATAAATCTATTAATTTTAATTAACATATGTTTATTATATAATATGATGCCCAATACTTATAGTATGTAGTGCACGTGTACCAAGCATATACACATTTACAGTTTGGTAATAATAAGAGAAATTGCTGATCTAACTGTAGAAACAGGTCCAGATTTTGAAATAAGTACAAAAGATGCCGTAGACAAGAAGATACGTAGTTATTATTATTTTGAAACTTATTTCACTCGATTTATTCTAAGACTAGTCTTCGAGGACAAAATTCCTCAAGAAATCATGAACGAGATGATATGTAATAATTAAGTCTCCTTTGTCAAGCCCCATACAATTTGAAAGATGATCGTGAGACACCTGCGCAGAATAGTTAAAGGTGAGGGTCAGAAAGACTCTTGGACCCTTGCCAAAAATAAAGACTCCTAAAACGTCCCCTACAAATAGTGATTTGAACGCCTCTATCTTCCTTCGTGTTAAGGGCACTACCATGAGCTTGCCTGTTATACCATGAGTGAATTGGATGGATCTTCCCTAATTGCTGGCTTGATTTTTTTTTTTTTTTGAATAAGTTTTAATAAATGGTAGAAAGAAAATTTTGAGTCTGATAGATTAGGATAAGAAGTATCTTCAATAGCCAAATTATCTTCAATTTCATAATCATGGAATCCTATATGACTGAAAATAAATTTTACGTTATTATGAAAGATGTTCAGGGATTTCAAGAATCGAAACTACAACTCTACCCCTGACATACCTCCAATTACTCAGATGCTGAAGGGTAGTGTTGTTGTCTTACAAGATCCAAATATCGATGAATGAAGTTTCAATTTTTATAGTATTATGTGGCAGTTCAATGACTGAAAGCCGAGAGAAAAATCTGGTTTCGTAATCGTAAGTTTATTTGAGAAACTAAAGACCTCGATGAAGACAACACTACCACAGGGATTACGTTCATCTTTGCTGCCTTCAGTATAAATTCGAATAGTTCACAAATCGTTTTTAGATGAGGCGTTTTAGATACGATCTACTGCTATCGACACCTGATTAATAGGAGAAGAAGAGTGCGACAAATAGAACTAAGTGATTTCATCACAAAATAATTAAGAATTTTAAAAGAGCTAGGACCTTTATTGCAAACTTCATATTTCTGTATGCATATTTTAGTGTTATGTAACATGTACTATATTAAATAAAAATCAATATAAAATTTAACTTCAAAATTAAAATAAAATTTGCTTATTTTTGATCACGCGTTCTCCTTTTACCTATTCATTGTGTATTATACTGGCCGTGTTTACTGTTGTTTATTTTAGCGCTTACCGTCCACGAATGCCTCCCAAGCTCTAAACGCGTTTTTATAGTTCTTACAAAAACTTTCGTGGTATTTGAAAGTAACATGATATATATTGCTTGTTAATAATTGTTACTTAGAATTTACAAACTGATTTAAACAAACTAATATTATTATTAAAATTAACATGGAAATTATTTCATCGTACTGATATAAAATATTTCAAAGTTTTTGAGGAGTAGTGTTTTGAATACCAGTTTCATGGCTCTGCAGAAATGAAAGGTTTCTTCAAACCTAAAGTTTTCACGGTTATTTTGATTCAATGATTTGACGTTCGTAAAATAATTAAATAAGGTTTAATTTCATATAATTTGATTACAGTATTTTTCGATCATTTTTATAGACACTGATATTCAATCAAAGCGCAAAATATTATTGACCACAAAATTTTTATTTGGAATAATCTAATAAGCAAATGAGCTATTTTTGAATGTTTTATCTCTTCTGAAACATGCAGATTGTTAATTGGTAAATACTTTGTAAGTGTATGAAAAATGAATATTATAACCATATATTCTTCATTACCCTTTTCCAAGCTCAATTAAGAAGCAACAGTAACTTGATTTATAGAGTAACTGACTCATAGCTGATGAATAGCAGGAGTCCTTTCAAACACTATCTTGTAATGAGACGTGTTTCAAACGCATCGAGGCTCAAACTGCTTTCGTTGGAAAGACGTAAAAGTTGAGTGGCATACTGGATCAGAGGTGTCCTTCTCGTCATTTGACAATGATTCTAAATTATAAGGTTTGCCGCCAATAACTTTCGTGTTGCTTAATAAGAGTAATATTCAAACTCATATCAATGGGTTAAATTTTTATTTCCTATTCTATATTTAGAATGCCAATAAATTTGTCTATTTTACCATTTTTATTAGAATTGCTTCATGGAATTTTTATGCAAAACTTATTTTAAAAAATTGATTTTTTTTGTCATGAAAGCTAAATTACTCAGAAATGCATAAGTAATACGATTTGTTTTATTTTAAAAAAAACTTTATTTAAAAAAAAAAAAAAAAACTCCTTTTTCTGTCTCCAATTAAAAGACATTTGAGAAGTCAATTTTTAGTTCACACAAATGTAGAAATAAATAAAATTAATGAGCAACATAAATGAATGTTCATAAAATAAACAAAAAAAAAATTGTAACATATTAAAGAAATTAAAATTTTAATTATAAAAAAAATTATAGTAGCAAAATCAGAGTAGTGTACCTTTTTAATCCAACTCTAAATAAACGTATAAAAGAGGGATACGCTCACAAGCTATTTTTCCTAAATTTAATCTTTTAAAACAGATTAAAGTGTAAATTGCATTACCTTACTTTTTGAGTTTTTTTAAAAATTTTATTTTATTTAGATCAGCAAAACAACTTTTTGAAAAGCAAAAAAATTAAAAATGCGTCATGCAAATTTCCTCACTTTTTTTTAAAAAAACTTTAATTACACTCTTTACTCAACTTTCACATCAGTGTTTGAATAAAAACAAATAGTTAAAATTCTTGTTCGCCTACTTGTGAAAACCTTATTCGTTTAAAGTTTACTTCTCCCAGAAACAAAAACAAATTACTGAGAAAAAAAAGTCTTTTAGAATCTCACACACTTTATTCTTGCTTAGGCGCCTTTGAAGTACAGGTGAAAATTTTCTTCAAGTGCGTGGAAATTTTCAGAATGAACTTTTGAACCACATTAGAAGAACAAAAATAAAGAAGACTGAAATAATAATAATAAAAAAAAAAAGGTTGAGCGAGAAAATTTCGGATTTGATTATACCTCCCAAATAATATGCATCACATTATCCGAATTGTAAGACTACGACAAAGGCTTCTAAGCGTTCCATTCTTTTGTCTCCTGGAATCGTCCGCGAGTACGGGTGCAGTTAAAAGCGGTCGGGTCTCGTCAGCACCACTTGAGGCATCGTCGGCAGCGCACTTCATCACGGAGCTCGCTGCCAGAAAGCAAACATTGCCGGCGGCTGTTCCATAATTAAAGCAATATTAACGGCCTCTAAGTTAACTACGCTTTTCACCCCTACCTCTCCCTTTCCAATTTAATTCGCAGGAGAACAATTTATCAAAACCTCCTGACATGATTACGGAGCTCCCAAAAACAATAGACGATTGTTTTAGTTCCCCTTTTCATTTTCATTTAAACAGAAGACAGAGGAAAAAATTGTTGAAAATAAAAAAAGAAGGGGGAAAGGGACGAGAGAAAATTTAATATATTTCTTTTGTTAACGGTGGAGTATGTTTGAGATTAAGTAATGGTGTATCAAAGGACGATTAGAGGAATATAAAGATTGTGATGTCTAGATGATGTTTTGGAAGACAGATATAAATATTAAGGCATTTCATTCTGTAAATACGCTGGGGATAAGAACAGTAATATATGAATATATGCTATGTATCTCACGTTTATTTTATTTATTTATTCAATGTCTGATCAAATGAACTATTTGAAATGTACTATTTTATTCACACGTAAAAAGAAAATACATCAATAAATAGCCATTTGCAATTATTTTTTTTTTCATTATCTAATTTATTCACAACATACGAAAAATTTTAATTACTATGTTGAATGCGTCTTCTATTATCATTCCAAAACATGAAAAGGGCAACAATTATTAAAAAATCTTTTTCACATTTTAAGTTAACTAATAATTAAAAACACATGTGATCAAACCAAGTTTTATAACTTACATTATTTGAGTCGAAGTATTTTTTTTTTCTTTCTCCTGTTTTTTCTTCCTCTTGAAAATTTTTACTTGATACATTGAGAAACAGTTGTGTTTGTGTGTGTATTATAATACTTTAAAAGTTATGGAATGATTGTTTTGTAATTATTGAAAATGTAAATTACATACAAATAAAGTTTTTTTAAAATTTTATTTTACCTTATTTTTCAGGTATTTACCTTATTATTCTTATAATTATTCATTGCTTAATTATAAATAAGATTATAGTATTTTAATACAAAAAAATTACAAATGGGACATATATATATATGTGTGTGTGTGTGTGTGCGTGTGTGCGTGCGTGCGTGTGTGCGTGTGAATTCGAAGCTACTTTCACAAAAGGAAATAAGATTTAATGAATAGAAAAAATATCAATCTAACTTTTTAAATTTAAATGTTGGCATTTGTAAATAACGAAAGCACTTTGTCCGGAAGTAATACATTTAATTCATAGTAAAATGATAAATGTTGTAATCAACAAAGGAGAAAAACTAGATTATATTTTCTATACGCATTAAACCTTTTTTTAATTTACCATGTATAAAATTACAAATTTCTAGTCAGCATATTTATACATATAAAGCAAAAAGAAAAGACTTAGGGAAAAAATCAAAAATTTATAAAATATATCTTCACAATGATTTATTTTCTCACTGGTACAAAAATGCAGTTTTTAAATAAAGAAAGGTCAATTCATTGAAATTTCTGTTTTCATTCTATTTGTTGGTTAAAAATCATTTGGAGGTCATATATATATATATTTTCTTTTTTCATTTTAGAGCATTTTTTTCATCCTTGTTCTCACTTATCCTAATCACCAAATTAAGCTGACTTTAGATATATTAAACTGAACGAGTGTTTTGGTGGGAAATGGCACTTTATGATATTTTTTTAAAATATATGTATTATTTTATAAACACGAGTATATATATATATATATATATATATATATATATATATATATATATATATATATATTCATGCTCGTTTAAATACATGTATGAAAGCTATTTTTCTCTCTTTCTCTCAATTCAAATTAAAATATTCTTCAATATACCAATTCCATGATATGAGTACTATCAAATGTTAACTGTGTAAAAAAGTAATTGCTTCTTTCGATTTAATCATTGCAATGTTTCTAAGAAATTTTATAACATTTTGTTTGACAACAATTTACTTTTTGGGCATCCTGAAATCAAGCAGCATTATAATTATTAACATTTTCTTATCATTAAGATGCGTAATGATAGGAAGTTTGATGTTTAAAAGAAAAATTGACAATCGAAAAGCAAAAATTCTGTATTTCTTGTATTTTGAAAAAATTAATTTCCGTGCTCTTTTAATTTCTTAATTTACAATTCTTGATGGTAAGGCCATTGATTTAAAACAATAATACTTTTTCTATAATATTTTTTTCAAAAATTAAATAATTTCAGCACAAATTACGGTTTTGGTAATTTGAATTTAAGTATGAATATAATAATATAATATCATATTTGGAGATTGACTAAAAGATAAAATATAGTTTCCAGTCAAAAAGAGTTCAAACAAATTGAAAACTCAAAAAATTCAAAAGGAATTAAGCATATTTTTTTTTAAACAGAAAACCTACTTCAAGTCTGATTTTTGAAATTTCTTTATTTTTAATGAGTTTTTGGTTGAAAAATAAATCACTTAATCAAACTGGTTCATTAACTTTCGTAAATTAACTAATAACTTAATAAACATACGTTGTTTAATTATATATAATTTACATTTTACTTTCATATTTCTTTCAAGTGTATGAAAGAAACTTTAATCTAATGAGCATATTCGATTGAAAGTTAGTTAAAATTCCAATTAATATAATTTAACTATTTGAACTGACACTCTTTATGATAACTACTATGTATCTTAAAGCCCTTTATTTCATTTTCCATTTATAAAAATGCCTCATTAAATTCAGGTATAACTAATTAACACAAGTTATTAATTAAAAACTCTATAATTGAATTACTTTTTCACATCTAATGTTTTCTTTCATTAATGTTACACAAACTGTATTGTTATTGTGCTCAACACACATAGTTAATGCCCCATTCTTTCTATATATATATCAAATAAAATGGAAGTTAAACATACAACAGTTTCAAATTACCATTCAAACTCAATGAATATTTAGTATTTTTTTTCAGTGATTTATTTACCTTTTTTTTTCATTAATTGTAGACCTGAAAAGTATTGAAAGATTTCAAAAATATTCTTTTATTTAATGTTATTGAGAGTATTTCTGCATTCTCCCCCCCTTTTGACTAAGGTAATGAAAATGTCTTTTTGAAAGGTCAATTTATTTGATTAATTCTAATCTTCCTTTTTTACTTTACGTTTCTTCTTTTCAGAAAAAAATTTTTTTTTTTGGATGAAAAAGATTTCTTCTGCAAAATGAATAGGAATTGACTGTTTTTTGTGCACTTGCCACACATAGAAAACGTAATTAATTTTTTTCTTCATTTAATTGGTCCTAAGAACAAATATCTATTATTGAAATTTCTTTGGTTTTATTTATTATTTTTTAGAAATAAATATTTATTCACTTTTTTCAATCGCTAATTTTTTTGACCGATTTTTTTCAGCTGATGCTTTTTTTTTTCAGTTTGCAAATCTCTTACAAGTAATTAAGATATTTTTAATAAAATAAGTAATCATTTCTGAAAGTAAATAGTATTTTAGTTCTGAAAATAATCAGATTTTCCCCAAACGCATTTTCATTGAAGAAAATCAGTTTACCATAACAATTATTCCCGCTAATAGACGTTTTTAGGCAGCTGTAAAATTACATGTAAAAAGATTTTTTTTTTTAAAAAAAAAAAAGGAGTCAGGGGTTTCTTGGATTAATTTGAAGCAATTGAAAAGCGTGTAGTAGCCCTTAATTGCTATCTTGATTAATTAATGATTTTACAACTGCTTTTTCATAAAAGTTTTAATTTTGAAAAAAACATCAAAATGCTTCTGTAGACATCGCAATAAATTATTTTTCTTGTCTTCAGTTACGAAAGGCAATTTATTGTATCAGATTAAAATGAATAATTATTAATATTAGAAATCCATAAAAAAAAAGGTAAAAAAAATTTTTTAATGAGAAAAATAATTTAATGCAGAATGTTCAATTAATGTATGGATCTTTTTTCAATTAAATACCTTGATTACATTTAGAATGAATTTTTGTAGGCGATGTTTAACAAAGAAAAGAACTGAAGAGAAAACGCGCTAAAACACAAAGAAATGATTTAACTCTTCATGCAAATCTACATTTATAGGGTAAAAAAGTTAATTTTTTATGAAAATTACAATATTATATTACGACTTATGGAGAAAAATACATACATTAAATTTATAATCATTAATCGTTTTAATTACGGCATTTTAAATGGGAAAAAGCTCCCGTATATAGTATTTCAAAGTAAGTAAAAAACTTACAAATTGCCTTTAACTGTTAAATTATTGTGTAACTGTTAAATCATTGAATTTTTAAACATGTTTAAAAATTCAATGTTTAAAAATCAAGAGGGATTAGTGTTCACTTAATGTCCGGAATTGTGACAGTTAGCGTGCTTTGCGCTTGTCGGACAATTCTTCAGTCTTCCCTACGCATAGCTCTCCCTAGCTCAATTTATTTTGAATAATGACTTCCTCGTACCCAATTCCGCCAATAGTGTCAAACTATGACGTGACCGATATGTCGTCCATTTCTTCGGAATGACCATTCTCTTTCATACAGTCCTACAATGCGACGCTTCTCAAAGGTATCCGAATGTACAAATGGATGTCATTTTCTGATATAAGACATTCTGAACTTGAAAGTGGTAAGTTAAAATGAAATATAGTAGATAAAATAAAATTTCCTCGCTTCGGAAGAACATTTTAAAAAGGACTTAGTGGTGTGGTTAGACATGTGTTTGTTGATCTCATTGGCTGGCACTTTACATACCTAATAGAAACAAAACAATTTCTTAATTTGTACTGATGTGTGACACACACACACACACACACACACACACACACATATATATATATATATATATATATAAATGTGTATGCATGCATATGAATACACATATTCTCCTTTAATGCTGCCGAAAGAATATGCCGAGGTACTTAAGAATTATTTAAAACAACAATAAAAGGAAATTTACTTGTTAAATATTTCAATTATTTATTTAATATTATTTTATTAAATTATTTATTTAATATTATTTTATTCATTTAATTACATATTCATACACTACATATACGTTAGTGAGAATAGTGAAATTGTTCCACCCAAAATAGCAGACATTTCTGGGTTTAGATTTGATGTCCCTAACATCAAGAGTGACCCGAGATTATCATCAGACTCAAATTGTTCTTGACATATTTAATTCTTGAAAATGTTTGTTCACACACGAATGTTGTTCCAAATTTTGAAACGTGTCTTGATGCAAAAGTTTTAACATTCGGAAAATCTTCTTTGGGCAAAAACTGATAAACCCCACTAGTCCTTCTTTAAACTTTTTCTTTAAAGGGTTACTTGTTTGCGACTCAATGACTTCCAGATGCAGTTCGTCTAGGCAACTTGCCACATTTACTTCAAATGGGTTTTGAAATAGTCTCACTTCTTCTGCCTTTGAATCAAAGTAAAAAAAATGCTCCTGAAACTGTAGCTGAAGGTCTTTGAGGATCTCGCATGTAAATGACGTGAGGAACTCAGCAGTGGTTTCTGCCATGAAGGCAGAAAAAAACTGTTGAAAGTGTGTCAAGTTGTTGCCCTGCACTTGTTCCAAAAACAAGAAAAGTTTAGATCGGAAGGCCTTTAGGGGGTGTACAGATCAGAAACAAAATTTTCTGTCCTTGTAATTTTAGGTTCAGAAAATTTAAATTATTAGTTATGTGTCTGCAGCAAAGACCACATAATTTGTATCTTTTAACATTTCTTTGAACTGTCTATGGATGAGCCCATGTACGACCTTATTAAATTTACTATCTTTACCGCAGGATTCAGTACACTGCTAATGTCCACATATTTAGCACACAAAGTTTGCTGGAGAATAGTACAGTGTAGTAACATTTGTTGTGAAGTGTTTTTCTCATTACACATCTGCTTCACTTGTCCAACCAAGCCTTTCTATATTCTACTCTTGTTTTTTTTTCCTCCTTCAAACAGTCAGGCAACTGATGTTAATCCAGTCTTAGTTATAATCGGCAAATGTTTTTTTTTTTTTTCTTCAATGCATTGAATATATCCTCTTCGGTGACAGTGCCATACATGCTATGTAGGAAAGCCAGCTCTTGTGTAATGTTCGTGTCTTTTGCTGTATTCGACCGATCTTCATATTCAAAGGTTTAGAAGAACTTCAAATTTTATCACAGAAATGTAATTCTAAACAGTTTATTAATCATTTGGACGTACACTCACACAAGTATAAATAGTTCAAAGCCTCAAATCAAAAGGTGGAGTTAATTTTTTTTCCTAAGAGATTCGTATTCGACGAAAGAGCAGCATTGCGCTCTTCTCAAGTTTTGTTTCTTCACTCGATTTCGACTGGTGTTTCCAACAATACAAGAAAATCATTGAGCTCGCGACATCTTCACCCACACCTCTAATAAACACAAGCAGTTGAGAGGTAGAATAGATCTCCAGCGATTCATCCATTGCATTTCAAAAATGGCGAAACTTGCTTGCATTTTTCGTTATTTGATTCACAATATTTTCAGCCATATCTGTGGCACGATATTTGACTTGAGAGCATTGACGGGAAATGATATTTACACCAAAGCTATATTTTAAAATTGTTTCTCGACTTTTCTGGGCAAAGTTCTTCAGCCATCTCCATCAAACATTCCTTCATTACTTCACCATCTGTAAACGGTTTACCACTTTTAATCAGGATGTAGGCAACTTTTTAACTGTCCTTAATTAAGGATTCATTTTCATTTGAGGATTTACTGAACATTGTACTTTGAGAGGTGAATTGATTTTGTAATTTAGAAAATTTTTCGGAAACGAACTTTACACTTCATCTGTGCATAGTTCTCCTGATGTTTGCTTCAATGATGACGGCGCACGTTGTATTCTTTCAACGCAGCCACGGTTTCGTTGCAAATCACACACAATGCTTTCTCGCAGTATTTGATTAGCATTTCAAACTCCATTCTTCTTGAAAATGCTTACACTCATCGTCTATTTTTATTTTCCTCTTCTCAGGCATCGTTGGGCACTGAAATAAAGTGACTTCAACATGAATAAATAATGAAACAGATAGCATCTTGCACACAATATCACTCAAAAAACCCGATTATGTGACCTAATTTCGTCGCAATTACTGCTGCACTTTTTAAAAATTCTTATGATTTCTTAAGTTAAATGTATCTGAATATAATCTACAAATATATTTACTGATGGTAGAGATATTGTTATTTTTAATGTTTCCTCTTTAGAATATTCGAACAATTCTTGTAAAACTAACGACATTCGCAATACTTTATACACGCTGGTAAGTACTTACGTGAGAGAAATTATCTATAAATAAAACAGAGAGCAACATGTTTCGTAATTAGGCTCTAACTGACAGAAACATCTCCTCATCGCAGAAGTCAACCACAACGGCAAACTAATCATAATAATCAAGTCTTGAACAAGCAACAAACATTTATATACTCTGCCTTTAGAAGGCGTTATATCATCTCATTCACTGTGAACAGAAGCTGAAAAAGTAAGCAGCAAATTAGGTTTTTTTTTTTTAGTGATACGTTGAAAAACATAAAGCTCTACCTCGCGCTTCTATTTTAATTCGGTAAAAACGCAACGTCTACAGCGGCTGATCTTGGCAAAAAACACACAAATTTCCGCAATTTTTTCTGTAGAAAAAGTTTCCAATAAAAAGATCACCACGGGTCGGATGAGAGGACCTCGCGGGCCGTAGCTTGGAGATCCCTGCTTTAAGCGATTAATTTGCCGATATATAATAATATTATTTGAAAATTTGCCGATTAATTGAAGAATTTTTGTGCGCTGTGTGAGATGTGGATATAACGAAACTGATGTTATAACAGAAGAAGCGCGCATGCACCAAACGTCAGCAACTAACAGCTGTTTAGCGGGAAGCTTTCCATTTCGAATACAGTGCTTCTTGCTTCTGTAAACAAATTTGTATAGTATCACCTTCATTCGCATTAGAGTTTTTTGTTTGTTTGCTTCGCCAGAAAAATGATAAGTGTAACAATAGAACAACAAATTGTTGTGAAATTTTACATGAAAATTGGAAAAAACGCTACTGAAACTTATAATTTATAGAAAGAAGAGTATGGAAATGAATGTTTATCGCATTCACGCATTTTTGAGTGGTTTAAGCGTTTTCAAGATTTCCGAAAAAACGTTGAAGATAATTCATGAACGGGTCGCCCTTCCACGTCAAAATTCGATGACAATATCGAAAATCGGTAATCTGGTTCAATCTGACGGTCGGTTAAGAATTCGTGCGTTTGCTGAGTCTTCAGTAAATGACAAAGAATACTTATGGAAAATTTTACATAACAGTTTTAACAAACAAAAACAAAAAAAAAATGTGTGGTAAAAATTCTCGCGTTTGAACAACAAGAAACTCTCAAAAATGTTTGTGCTGATACTTTGAGTGTCATTAAAAAGTACCTAAACTTATTGGAAAGGATAATAACGTATGACGAATCGTGATTTTTTACTTATGATACTGAAACGAAGTGGGCACTGGAAGAGCCCATCTTTACCGAGAGCCAAAAAGACTCGAATGATAAAATGCAAAATTCAAGGCAACGGTGATTGTTCCCCCCCTCCTCGATATTTATGGGATTGTGTATCTTCACGTTCTTGCTTAACTCTGTGAAAAATAAGGAGAAAACAGCGAGAACTGTGGAAGGACAAGTTCTTCCGCATTAAATGTCAAGAGATTTTTTTAGTCAAGTACAGCATTCCAGTGTTAGACTATTTACTTTATTTGTTGAATCTCGCGCCAAGCGATTTCTATCTTTTTTCCTAAGGTAAAATCTATATTAAAAGGAACAAGATTTGAGTCCGTTGAAGCTGTGAAAGAGAAAGTGAAAGCGTCCTGAAGGAACTAATAGATGACTACCAGAACTATTCCGAACAATAGAAGATTCACATGCAGCGTTGTAGGGATAGAGTAGGGGAGTATATTGAAAGTGATAAAAAGTAAATATGTATAACGTCACAATAAAATGTCTTACAGCGTCAGTCTTGTTGCTTTATAGCCCCATCTTGTGGTATTTCATGATTTGTAAGGGCATGCTCGGACTCCGAGTGTTTTTCACATGCACATAATAATTGAGTAAATTTTCTCACGACATATCTTTTCAGTTGATAAAAGTTTATCATTCTTTTATAAGTTTGGAATTAGTTTTATAAGTAATTTAAAATGCACATGTTATTAAAAAGTTCTATTATACGCGTTATAAAAATCCAATATAGTATTAAAAAAAATAATGAACGCAATGTCTGATCTATTTGTCATGGGCAAATAGAGTTTTTTACTATAACTTATACTTATTTAATAGAAAATGAATAAGTTTTTAAATAAATAAATGTGTTTTTTTTAAATTAATAAATTTTTAATGGGAGTATTAAGCATTTTTACATTAAATAGTAAACCTTAATTTGAATTTTAAATTAAGCTTTATTCTGAAAATTTACATGCATTTTTTATTGTTTCACACATGAAATATAACAATGCTTATAAATTCAAGAGATGAGTCTGAGTCTATTCTTTCTGGGATGCATAAGACAATAGCCCTTCAGTAGATAATATAAGATAATTTTATGCTTATTACTTATTTTCTTAAGTTTAAAAACTTATTTTTGCACACATTAAGTAAAAATCCTTTCGTATATAATTTGGAGAATTTATCTCATCTAGTATCCGTAATAGTATACAGCATTTAAAAAAATGAAGCATGCGATTGTATATATATATATATATGGTGGGAGGAGATCAATATCTATTTTTGAAAGTAATAATATGAAGCTTATCACAAAAAAGTATAGCATTTTCATAATGTAGACATTTTTTTTTTTTTTAAAAAAAAAAGTTTTTTCATCTATAAATATCATTTATACCGTTTATACCGTTACATTGATGGACAAACATAAATTTTTCTCATTCACGTATGCAAAAAAATATTACACTTAATGAAATGAATCTCAATTTTCTGAAATAGTGCTTACTTTTTAATTTTTTCCCCCTATAAAGTGATCGTACGATTTTACTGGGTCGATATTAAACTTCTCTCTCTTTTTTTTAATCATTAAGATAAATTTTTTCAAATACTTTTCAAAGGCAAAGTGAATTCTGATTTATAGTCCTCATAACAGAAAAACCGTACCCGAAGTTTATCCAGCAAACATCCATATCAACATTAGAAAAAAACACCAATAAAGGCTTTCATTGTTTGTTTCGATCGAGTAGAATCCGAGGAGGAGGGATTGATAGGGGGTAAGAAATTCTCCCGCCCCTCCACCTCCTCCCTCCGAATTCCTAGAACCCGTCTGCGTAAATTGGTTATCCGCGGTTCTCCGTACTAATGAAGAGGTTGGCTCCACCCCTATTCTTTATTCTATTTCCCAATTTCTCTCCATTGAGCTCGTTCCAGAAGGGACCCGGGTTCCGTGTTTCCACCAATTATGGCGTCCAAATAACGTGCCTGGCATGGCTGTAATTACTAGGAAATGTTTTTAACCTAAGCACTCTCTGTGGCAAGTCGTGTTCCTGCGCGAATTAACATCTAGAAGTTTCCAGGAAGTTCATGGTCTACGAGCCTTAATTAACTGGAATATTAAATGCTTCATTGAATTACGCAATAAGTGATGTTTCCCTGCATTGAAAGTTGTGTGTTGTGCAAATGGAGGCTTTGTTTTAATGTTCACCACTTTTTTTTTTTTCTCACATTAAAACCATTCAAGCTGATACATTTCGGGGAATATCGAGAATGTATGGTTTCAATAAGCATTTTGAAAAATGTGCAATTCGATTAGTTAGAAAAAGAAGTTTTCTTCCTCAAATATTTAAATATCGAATTTTATAATTATGCAGTTTGTATTTGGGAACATGTAGGTAGCGGTCATTACAACTGTTTCATTGAAAGTTAGTTCATCATAAGTTACTCTACATCATAACATTTAGTATTTATCATCTGTTAATTCTTAAGACATAGATATTTTTTTGTTTCATCTTGTCACCTGAATTGTCTTAAGTTTATTCTTCGGACAAATGTTGTACTGTTGTCTGGATAACTGTCATTCATAAACTATTTGTTCTTGCTTTTTCTTTATTTTTAAATTTATTATATCTTATTTTTCAAATTGTACGCATGTACACAAAAGATTTGTACTTCATATATATACATGCATAATGTTTACAATAGATTTAATTTGTCGAAATTTTTATCGCGTTATTTTTTTGTAGTAGTTAAAGAGACGATTAGATAATTATAAAAGTAATAAAATATTCTACAGAGCGAGTTCTTTTAATTTCATACAAGAATAAACATTCAAAATTTTTACTCGTTTTTTTTAGTACTTTGTTTAAAATAAGGGTGAGCTACCTATAATTAACTTTTAAGGCAATAAATAAAAACTTTATGGATCGAGAATTAAAAACTAAATATTATTTAAAAAAGGTTTTTAAGAATAAGTTAAAGAAAATTATAAATTTGCATAGTAATCGAAGATCAAGTCTGAGAATCCATCAAGGAAATTAATGTCATTTCGAGCAACTCTGATAAATAATTTTTCTTGTGTTGAATATTTATTAATAAATCTAAGTAGTTTCAGAAAAAAAACATTAATTTTTTCTATTAAAACAGTTTCAAAGTGAATTTTATAAATTATGGAGGTTATTTCGTTTTAACATTGTGTAGAAAATTCTCTTTCAGAGTAATAATTTATATCTTTTTTGGAGGAAAAAAAGATAGTTCTCTTCAATGAAAACTGTTTCGAATGAATAATGACAAAAGTTTATATGTCAAATGAACGAATTCCAAAGCATGTCAATTTTTAGTTTTCCAAAAATCTAAGAGTCCTTTGAAGAAATTCAGGAAAAAAAATTCGACTTTTTTTTCTTTCTTTCTATAATGGTTATAAGAAAAGGCAATAAGAATGTATAATGGTTAGAAGAAAATCTCAGCGATGACACGCATCAAGCGTATTTTGAACACTAATTATTTTTTAATTCCTTGAAAGAAAACAGAACAAAGCATTTTAAAACTTTTTTTAAAAATTTATGAGCAAATGAGATAAATCAGACTTTATCAAATGCTATTCAAGTGAAACAGTGTTATTTCATTTTCAAATATTTCGAAATTATTGAAATTTAAGAATAATCCAATTAGATATGTGTAAAGATTTTGAAATACTTTTGATGACGAAGATAGCATAAATTATGGATTACAGTTTAACATGTTCTTAGCAAAAATATTGAAGATAAATTTAGGTATTCCGGTTTTATAAAGAAGTTAATTATAACATATTTTTTGTTTTAAATTTTAGCCAAAGGTCTCACACTAATTTTTAAAGATTGTCATCAAACCTTTCAAAAACAATTCTTCCGATTTACTTTCAGGCAAGAAGTAGTACTGAAGACAACTATTAAATTATGTGCAATCATAATTATACACCTAATAATTTTTTTCATGGACTTTTCTAAATTCATCGTTGAGCAAGATTTAATTTTATTTTTTATGAAACTTTTAAAATCTACTTAAAACTTAGAATTCCTCATTTATTGGTTTTTAAAGCAGCCATGCATATATATATATATATATATATATATATATATATATATA
>BMAW01051863.1:97436-118016 GCA_019974015.1 Nephila pilipes
TCATGTAGTTACATGAACTTTTATTAGCCCAAATGTAACACGACACTAACATTTTTAAAAAGATAGAAAAAAAAATGATGAATTAAACGCGATCCATTCATTTACATAAAAGAATCAATAGAAAATATAATACAGTCAAGATAAGCATTTATTTAAAGCAATTCATAATACAGGTGGCAATAAAATTAAGTACCTTAAAACAAATTAGGTAATATTAGGAAAGTAATAAGAAAAATAGTTACATTTCGTTATCTAGACTCGGAATTTGGCGCGAGTCAATATTTTAAAGGGAAATGATTAGTCAAAAAGTATTTAAAAAGTATTAAATGTTCACTAAGGATTTTAATTGATTTATTGAATAGTTGCTAGGGATGAAGAGCAACAAAAACTATTATCCACAACTATGTATTTTATAGTTGCCCTTTATCAAAAATACTTTAAAATATTTACACTTTGTAAGAATATTTTTTAATTCTTAAGACTAGTAATAATACTTCAAAATTCGGATATGTAAATGAAAACCTATGCATTTCCAAAAAAGAAATTTCGATAATTTTAGATTTAAATTTTTTGATGTAGAATAATTTTTTCGGGTTAAATTAATTGTATGGTCAATAATCAGGGTTATTGTCTCGTGACGATTACAATACTTGAGCTAGCACCTCACATTCTTAACTTCCACAAATCACCCGTAAGGACTTTCAACCTCACCTCTTTTTAACGGACAACAATCTCATTACTCCTCAAGACAGATCTTTGGTACAATCAGAATTCAAATCATCAGCACTCGATTGAAGCATCTTTGTTCCTGATTTTGACAATTGGGTTTATTACGGGATTCCTACTTTTATTAGTTTTAATTCTGAATGAAAAAGAAATTAATTGGCACTCCTTTTTTTTTAATACCAAAATCTTCTTTCAGACTTCAAGTGTGAATATGCTTTCTGATTATTTTGCACTCTAGGCTCGTGAGAAGCAACAAATTCTCCCCAAGTCTACTCTTAATCAATGTATTTAATATCAAACACATGCATATCTGTTCATGTGTTTCTGCCCCGCTTGGACTTGGTATTCAGGAGCCTGGAAGCTTTGAACCCTCTCTTGGTTAGAGTCCCAGTTTCAACAAAAACAGTCTTGTGGAAAGATGAAGACTGCTGTGGAGTTAATTTTAGCCAGATCTCAAAATTCTCACATGGTGGAGAAATTGTTATGAGGTGCTAGATTAAATGACAGCCTCGTCACTTGATCGTGGTTCGAAATTACGAGGTTTGTTGCCATTACCATTGAATAGTTCTAGAGCGTACATTCAAGTCTGAACATGGTTTATCATCATAACATAGAAACAACTGTGCTGCATATTTTCTTAATAACATCCAACATATATACCTGTATAATATATATATATATATATATATATATATATATATATATATATATATATATATATATATATATATTGATTGAAACATATATATATATATATATGTTTAAATAATAAAAATAGGATTATGTGAAAACATTACAATCCTCTTCTTTATTTACTTATACTTGCTCAATGAGTTTATTAATTCATATGTAATAGCAACTATTAATAGGAGAGCAAATGCAGCATGGAATGCATAACAAATTTCGTACTGAAAATTCCATTATTATTATAAAGTTACAGTGTTAAAGTTACATAAGGTTGTTATATAGGTGCGTATACTTTTGGGACCCAAACCGTTCGCGAACGGTTGGACTCGCTAATGTATACACATCTGTATGTATCGCACCAAAACGAACTGTTCACGAACTATTTCCTGTCCGGTTTCTGACGAACGCAAAGGGAATTCGCAGTTCAAACTGAGATAATATCGAGAGCACTTTGTTTTCTTCATGCTCTCGAGTCCCCAGGTTCCACCCTCTATTTTATAATGGTGCCGATGACTAGTCCTTTTCCTTCCCATGAATAGCTGGAATTTCGTTGGGAAAATTACTTCAACAATGGGATCGCGAGTGAGACTCCCTAATAGCTCTTCTTGCAAATGCATATGCATCTTTATGAAACACAATTAAATGGAAAAACTCGTAATATTTTGTCGCTTAACTTAACCAGTTTCATTTCTCAATTACTTCAATCATTCATCATTAGAAACGAATTTGAAAAGATTTATCAACAAGTTCATACTTGCACAGCCAACATACTTCTGTTTCACATGTTGATAACATGTATTAAAAAAATCCATTTTAAAAAGAAATGACTGTTTTCTCGCAACAACTAAGGGTTGTTACATTTTAAATAAATTTAATCGATATTACAAATAATTAATTGAAAAATGTGTGCATTGTTATATGCGGAAATATGAAAAAAAAAAAAAATTGTTAAAACTAATGTAATAATAAACTTTGTGAAAAGAAGTGAAAGTAATCTGATGTACTAAATAAATTATTAAAAATTGAATAAAAACTCAAAAAAATGTGGAAACAAAAAAAAAAACCATGCAAAATATATAAAATAATAGATATTCATGGCCATTTATCACTCTCAAATATATTTTTTGTGCCCCTTAGGTGTGACGATTATTTAAATAATTTTTGAGGCAAGATGTTATATAATTGTTAGCTACCTGATTTTTAAGAAAGACTTTACTATGCAGAAATCCATAATGGGCCGTGAAAGCATTGAAGTCCAATTTATGTATGAAGAGTGAAATTTAAAAGCAGCGGCTCATTAAAGCAAAACTAGAATTAAAAAGGCTTACATTTTTTATGTAGATTCAGTAATTAATACTCATTACACATTTAATTTAATTAGTTTTCATTATTTGACAAAATTTATTACAGTAATAGTTAATTATTAATAATTATTCAAGGAAAAATGCATAAAATTGATAATTTTTCCCAATTCATAGATAAAAATCAAACTTATTCAAAGCATGCAATAGTTTGTTTTAGAAAGGCAAATTACTAGAAATTAATCTTTTAATAATAATTTTTTTTTTAAATTTGGAAATAATTTTGATTTATTGATATCAGTAACAACAAAATAACTCGAACAGAGCAAAAACTGAATGATGAGAGACAATGGTAATTAAGCATCTTATCATTAACAATATGTGTTTCTATTCAATAATCGAATTAATTGTAGACATTTCAAGTTATATAAAACAGAAATTTATTCTAAATAAAAAGTGGTGTTTGATTATTTATTGATTTTAATAGTAATTTTCAATGAATAACTTTTATTACAATGCTTAGGACTAAATGATCAAATATTTCAGCTTTCTCGTAATTAAGATTTATAAATACCTGCTAAAATTTTGTATTTTAAATATGAAGAGAACAATAAAGGAAATTTTATGAATATTTATTCAATTCCAAATAAATATCAAATTTTTTTAACAGCCTTAAATATATGAATTTGTTATCAACAGTAATTTTTTCAAACTTTAAAGTACCTTTGAATTCAAGCATTGAATCTAGATTGTTAAGGAGATATTTGCTATTTTCGAATACGATTTTATCTGTGGTACGAGGTTCTGTTAATGTAACAATTTCTTAAATTAATGTGGCGGTAATAGCGAGTGGTCATAAACTCGTGGCCCCTCACTGATTCCATGGAATAGTGGGTTCGTGCTGTGATGCCATTTAAGACCAGCCGCGTAGCGAAGCCGATACATTTAAAATTTGTCGACCCGTTGACATGGTTTGGAAGTCTGGATAGTGAAGTGCCACCTTGTCGCTTGACCGAGTTTCAAAATTACGAGGTCCTTAGCCCCCGTGTTGCTTCTCAGTGCAAAGTTAATAGAAGATCAATTTTATAAATGTAAATAAATAATTAAAATTTTAAATATTTTATGAGACATTATTATCGTATATTGTTCTATTATTAATTATTATGAGCTACTATTAATTAAATGAATATCTCTAAGCAAAAATAAATTAAAATATCAAACTTTCCCCCTGGGAACAATATTTACTGGAATTGATTAAAGTGTTATATGAGGATTAAAATTCAACTTTTTACCACGTTGCAGGAAACCAAATTGCACAAAAATTCTCTTTAGTTATATTGAATTCAATGAAAGAACTTTCAAAAGTAATCATGAAAAAATAATAAACATATTCATTGAAATCCAACAGTTATTAATAAATTATGCAAAAAAAAAAAAAATTAGAGGAGCATTATTTCTTTCTTAGATTTTTCAAAAATGATTTGTTTTGTTATTCTAGTGTCATCTTAGATGAAAGAATGAATGATAAATAGTGAACCATTTAATTATGTAGCCTATGAAATTTTTTATCTCGAAATTGTGTATTAAGAACGCTCATTTGGTAGAATAAACGCAAATACAATGGAATGTCGCTTAACGAGCACAATTCGTACCAGAATCCTACTCGTAATGCGAAAGATTAGGTAAGCGGAACAGTTTCTTCTTTGCAGATCAACATGAAATATGCGTTCCATGCAGAAAAAAAAAACCCCCCCCCCCAAAAAAAAAAAAAAAAAAGAATTATGTATAACATTTATTCAAAGAAAATTACATAAACATTGTTAAGGAGAGGGAATCATCTTATTCTTTCTTTCCATCACAGAATGAACAAATCAGGAATTTCAATTCGATTTGAAGAAGAAAAAAATTAAAATTTCTATTTAGAACATTTACCGAATACCTTTTTTCTAGAAAGCTGTCTGAAGACATTTGTTTTTGCTGACGTTTCAAAATTTGGTGAAAATGCGATACTTTTATTGAAGATTGTTGCTTTGCTGTTTTGCAAAGCAACAATTCCTTTGACACACACAAACTCTTCACTACAACTCTCTCTTCTTACTATAAAACGCAATACAATACTGTAAGCACTTGTCTGTGTTCTTCTACAAGCTCATCGACACCATTGTTATATCCACCTCAAATTCCGTATTCAACACACCATCTCTTTGACAACAGGCTTCACAGCTTGGAAAAGTATATGGTCGTAAGGGGCACTAAGGGCTAGCAGAACGAGTGCTAAACATGGACTATTGCAACAGGGGCACAATCCCAATTTTCCCTCTCCTCGTCATTCGTTATTGAAACATCGCTTGAGAGTCATTTTTTTTTATTTGTTTTGCTCGTTATGCGAATTACTCGTTAAGCGAGGTCCTACAGTAATTTATTTTTTATGACTCGCAACAAACTGGCCATAAAAACTTTATTAATACTAAGAGCAAAGAAATACAATAATAATCAGTCAAATATCTTTAATATGTTCTTCTAGATTTTTATAATAAATGCTATCAGATTAAATAAATAATGTAGAGCGTTTACTTGATCGCGTTTTTAACCAAACATTGCAATGAAGAATTCTACTCATCTTAATAAATCCAAACAGTAAGCTTGATTTAACTGGTAAACAGTAATTTTGCTTAAACGACATCCGAGTCAGGTTTACGCTCTTAAAATATCATCTTACAGTTGCTCCCACCAATACAGTGAGCTTGTCAGTCTCTCTAATTCCTTTATTTGCTCCAAAATCAAAAATTTCTCTATTACTTTCAAACTAACTCATTCAATACACTTCCTAATTAGTTATGTTAATTTACAAAAGTCACAGTTCTTTCACAAGGCGAGGTTCTCATATCAAACGTTGTCGTAAAGCAGCCCTAGAAGACCTTTGAGTTTAGTATCTAAAAAATTGTTGAATAATAGAAAGTTGATACTATCAATTTAAGTGCACTAGCAATTATTTCTTAGTTTTGGAGACATTATAGTCTCAGCTTTCTTTAAATTTTGTTTACATTTTTTGAAACAGTTTTTAATTAAAACTTCTGGCAATTGAAAAAAGAGAATATTAATCTTATTTTGCTATGAAATTCACTGTTTGGTGGATTAGTTGATTTATTGCTTATTAACGTCGAACTAAAAATCAACATGAGAGCAACTGGCGATGGACCTCAAAACGTTTAACCTTGGTCAAATGACGAAAATAGTAACCCACTCTCTAAACTTTCCCATCATCCCCACAAGAGCATATTGAGTCTTGACAGATTTAACGTGCGTTAGCACGCATACGACATTAGGATACGAATTTAGCGACATGAAGATATGAACCCCACCGAAACAAAGCCTGGCATGAGTTCGCGATCCTCGGCTGCAGGGGCTACCAAGTACGTCATGCATACTTGTATTGTTAAATATCCTCTCAAAAAGTCTCAACGTTCAAAATCACCTGGAACTTTTGTGCGTGTCTCCTCTCTAACTTTCTATCATTTGCATAAAGATTCTGAGGAGCTATAAGACATGGAACATATTTTTACAATGAGTTAACCTCTCAAAATGTGTTGTAAAATAATTGTAAATAGTTTATGAGCATTCAAGAAATGTTACTTGGCTATTGTATTGATTTTTGAGGTTTGGTTTAAATGAGCATCATTCTAGAGTTATGCCATGGACTATTCACGATGACCTTATAATTTTGGAGCGCAATAAGATGATGATGACTATTCCTTCTGTTGCTTTACTCCTCTTAGGTTATGGTTTCAAAGGAAACCTGTGTCATTATCTAGAGGCTGTAATGTGAGCTGTGGATGACGTCACCAAACATAGTCTATGTAAACCAGATGGCGTGGTATCATAAAGAGCATTAAATGTGTGAAAATTACATCACTAGTTCGCATAGACAACGTTTGGGTGACGTCATCCACACGGTAATATTACGGCCGAAGAATCTGGCGCTGCGCAATATTTGTAAGATGATTTCTAGTAGCGAGTTCTATTGGTGATTTTCAGAAAAAACGGTCTATTTAAGGTCTCACGAAAAATTCGGTCTATTTTAAGTTATGAGAATATTTGGAAATATAATGGTTGAAAGAATGAGTTTAAAAATAAAAAGTTATGAAGTAATAAAGTATGAATTTAAAAAATAACAAAATATATGTGTGTATTTGCATGATGATACTTATTAACTTTTTAATCATAACTTATTGTAATTAATTAAAAGCTAGAAAACGAGGAATATTTAATAACTAATAGTATAACTGAGCTTCTTACAGTTTTTAAGGAGTAAATATTAGTAATGTGAGCCCTTATTTGTGGAATGATCTCTGAATCTTAGGCGGATTTACCTATCGTACGAATATATGACAAGCACTGTATGCGTTTATTAATGATTTCTGAAAAAATTCTCCCTCTGAAAAGTATTTTCTTATCATACCCTCATCATGGACTATAATTTAGAAAGAATTATATATTTGTCATAACATTTTAGTCGGGACAAAGAAATTATAAGTGGATGAGTAGTGACAGAGTATAGCGAAACAATATTATACAGATCACGAGGGGAAAAACAAATATTTCAGCTAGTTAAAAGTAACTTTATAAATATCTATGTAAATGAAATTACCTATTCTGATACATTTTACCCATCGAGTTTCTTAAAATTACTCTTCCTTTAAGAGATTTCAAAATAAGTTTTCGAATGAATTTACTTTCCTAATTAAAATTTTTAAGATATCGATAAAATTCTAAGATCGAAAAGACTTTTAATTATTTAATGTGCGCACTAGAATTTTCACAAATATTTGATATTCAAAATACAATTTATCTTTTAAAACAATTTATGTCATTATTTGTTGGAATCTTGAAAACTGATAACATACATTACATATACATGATACTTTCAATACCTCCAGAAAAATATACCGAGATTTAAATCTAAGATAACATACAAAAATGTAAAATGATTCCAAATGACCGAAAAACTTAATATAAAAATTCTAGAGAAACAATATTTTGAACGAATTATTCCATTATATAACAAACTATTTTCCGTAAAAATGATAGGTTTTTGTTGAAGGAAAATTTTAGTTAAAAGTATACATTTCGTAATACTGCTTCTTGTATAAAAATCAGCCATTAATATTAAATTATGAAAAAGAAACTTATTGTCATAAAATACTATTTATTTTCCTAAAATAATATTTTATAATTTTTTTGGGAAAACAGTACATTCTACTAAAAAATCTTTATATATTTTTGATGGTTATGATTGTCATAAAATGTAAGTTTCCTATTTCTGAAATTATTTAGTAAATATTTTTTACGGATTTAACGAAATACAATGAAAATTAAGCTTTATAAAGCTATTCACAATGTTGATTATGAAGTTATTATGAATTTTTCTTTGATAACCATTACTACACGACCTTTTAATGAAAAAACCTAACTCAAACATTTTTCAGCAGCAGAAAAAAAAGAGAGAACTTGACGGAACAATATACAGTAAAATATTCTTTTTGTATAAATGGGTCGAAAAATTGTGTTTTATATTTTATATAAATTACAAAAATCATCCTAGCAAATTGACAAAATTTTTTTAAGAAATCGGATACTGCAGTTCCCAAATTTGTACTTTGAATATCTCCAATGATAATAGGAAAACGAGCTACAAATTTGTTTCTAAAATATACTTTTGTGATCGCACCTCTCGCCTTTTTTAATATGTCTCTCCTTGATTAATTCATATTCTAGTTCCAGTTTACCTTCAGTTTAGCACAACATATCCCACGAGAATTGGGTGCTTTAAACTCTACTCAACCAAACAATCAAGAGGTTACATAAACAGATGATTTTATAAATATTTTAAAGAACATAATTTTAACTAGCCCTAATCTTTTGTTTTGGTATTATTACTCTTGGTTTTGAATATTTGATACTTAAATACATCAATATCCTCCTAAGCTGAAATTGTGTATTGGCCTGAACTTTAATTTTTGCTTTTAGTTTATTGTAAAACGTCTGATATTTGAATTAATTTTCTTAAATATAATTTAATGGAAATGCATTTATATTGTGACATAAGGAAATCAATTTTCTGACAATAAATGAAAATATTCTCTGAACCTAATATTTTTCTTAAAAGGCATCACAGTTTATATATGTTCGAAAATATTGTTTGAATTCTTTTTGTAATAGCAAAATGCATTTCGTATCATCAGTAAACTTCAGAATTAGAATTATAATTGATTAAATAAAATGATGCACATGTGTGTTCAGAATCTATTAAAATCTTCTAAATTCATTTCATGTATTACAACGTATTAATGACGTTTCAGAAGTTGCAAGGGGAAAAAATTCAATTTTCAGTTAAACATCATTGATATTATTCATAACATATTTTGCAAGAACTCTTTTTTAAAATTTACTTGTTTCTGTCACTAAAAATTCTGTTTCTGTAGCAATATTTTTCAAGCTCTTACAATAAAATCAATTTACATTTGAAATAATTGTGTGTGTGTGTGTGTGTGTGGTTTTTTTTTTTTTTTTTTTTTTTTTGTATTCTATTCTTCAAAAAAATCTATGTAAGTAATATTTTAATTCGTTTACATAATTTGCATAATAGTTTTACCCTAAGAATTCATTTGTTTCTTTATGATGTGAAAACATAAAAACAGTATTTCAAACTTAAAAAAAAAAAAAAAAAAAAAAAAATTCCTATAAGCTAATCTTTTTCTTTCTTTTTTTTCCTTATTTTTTTTTACCTAGTGTGAACAATTAGATCTATTAACTGGAATGAAACAAAAAAAAATACGCAGCTAATTTATTTTTGTTATCATAAAAAAGTGACATATTTATTTCGCAATTAATAGCTTTTTAACATTCTTTTTTTGTCTAAAGTCAGCGTTAAAGTCCCCAAGGATTAAAGTAAGAATTTTTAATTTATTGTAGTATCCGAATAAATAAAGAGCTTTGTGAACATTAGAAATTCCTAGCTTTAAATGTTTATAATAATTTAAAGAGTTTTTATACTATCTCTAATCTACGGGGTGAAATAAATGTAATTAAGGAAACACCTTTTTATCTTATTATGTTTCACAAAACTGCTTATTAAAACTCTACTAGCTTGCTTTATTAGCTTTTATTCATGTACTTGTTCAACATGAATTTGGAGAAATTCAGAAAATAAGACTTTTCTAAGACAACTAGTGACAAAACTTCATAAAGCAACAACAAAGAACTTCTGCTAATTAAGTACACCACATGAACGGAATTCCTAAAAATGATAATAGCAAAAGGACTGGGAAAAAAGTCAACAGTTGAACCGCCTGTGCCAATTAAAATGGGAGCTTTAATTACCTTTAAATTCTTTTCAATTAGCGAACGAGTTTCTAAATTTATCGAAATCTCGTTTATTTGTATACCCAAAACATTACCAATTCATCTTTTAAATAGAAGTGACTAACAAGCTCTCCAAATTAAAACTCTTAATATATTTGTTTGTTTTAACTCGAAGCCTCTACAGTTCTTATTAATTTTCTCTCATTTTGGAAAAGTTTATCATATGAAAAGAGGACGTTTAAAAGTAAAGGGAAGAAAAATAAAGAATATTTAGGACGTAAAAAAAAAACGGTAAGCAAAGAAGGCGAAAAAGCTCTTTATTCTTTAGGGCTTCTTTTAGAAGTCGGCGCTAAAAAGAAACAGAGCACGACCTGGCTCCTTGCTTTTCCACTTACTACTCGTATTTCAAGAGCTCGCAGACACCTTCTAGAAATTACAGAAAAGAAGCTATCCGCATAAACGCATTCCGATTTGAAATCCTACATCCTCCTCTATTTAGAAGACTTCTTTTTACAGTCTTAGTATCTCCTTTTAGATATTTTTTTCACCACGTATCTTCCCCCCTTGACATTATTCTTCTAACGTTTTAAAATCTTGTGCTTGCGCACACATCAGAGCCTTCTCCCTCCCTTATTCAGAAGTGCTTAGTAATGATCTTTGCGAAAGAATTTATCAATGGACAGTTTTCAAACTCGGAATGGGGAAGTGTCGAGGGAGGGTAAAAATTAGGAAGTTTTTGAGGGGAGACACAAAGAAAAACAGTGAAGGATTTTGTGGTCTTTCCTGTGGCTACTTGAAGTTGGTCTTAACGACTTTTCAAGAAGGCTTCTGAAGATGACTGGAAGAAATTAGGCGAGAAGAAATGCGTGATGTTCGACGTACCGTTTATACGGTTTAAGAGTGCGTCTTCTTTCTTATGGGAAGTGATATGCGATTTTTCCGCTGACTGAATGCGCGCTTGTTTAAATGTATGCGAGAAAGAAATTAGACTGAAAAGCGTAAAGTAGAACAATTAAGATTTAAACGGTTTTTAAAGTAAAGAGAGGTTTTCTTTTAATTCATTGAAAGAACGTCATGAACGTGGTTATGGTGGAGTTTTGAAACGCTCATTCCCACTCTTTTCCTTTCCATTACGAATCAAACTACGTATAAAACATCTTTTGTTTTCATATTTCTTTTTATTTGTTTTGTATTATGAAAATTATGAAAGTTTTGAGTTTAAAAGGCCGTGAATGAAAAAAAAAAATATTTTATTAATTTTTTTTTTGATAGTATTTACTTAAAGTTTTAAAAGTTTTCTCGCAAGAATTTGTGAAAGAATCAGTCGTCATCAATGTTTGGAATTTATTTAAAATTGTTACTTTTTTTACACCTTTATTTCCAAAGGAGCAAAAGGTTTTGTCACAAAACTATCACTGAGTCTTTAAATTACAGCTTGATGTGATGTAAGAGTTCGAATCCTTGATCGACGGTTTTATTTACAAATATCTAGCATTTGAAATATATATATATAAAAAATGCTTTCAGATGTTGCTATTTTTTATAAAAAAAACACTTCCGGGAGAGATTTTAATAAATCAAATCAGAGAATATGAAACAAACCATATATAACAGAAATGACAATGTACAATAATGATATTATGTAAATGCTACGATTATCAACAAATGATTTCTTCTATCAATATTAAATTTAAAAAATTGGTAGAATAAACTTTTTATTTTTTTTTCAAATATCTAAAATGTTTAAATAATATAGAAAGAATAGGCAAATTATTTCGCGCTCCTTCATAATTAAGGAAATTTTTTTATAAAGATGAATGATAGAACTTTTTGTAATTACTCTAGTTCACAAACGAGCTTGAAAAGATACATTGCAAGAACCATGTATCTAATATAATAAATGATTATAACCGTAAAGTCAAATATATAATTATCTCTTGCATCTAATCAAAACTTTCATATCCATCTGTTTATCCAGAAATGTTTACATAGATTTATACCTATATTTGATTTAATTTTCCATACGTTCAGCAACACAAATTACTTCATAATTCCAAAGATGCTCTATATATTTTCAAAAAATGGAAAATCAATTTTGAATGGAATATTTTCAAATAGAATTTATTGCATCTAAATGAAGGTGTATGATATTATAAAGTGATGCATATAGAAATAAAAAAAAAGAGTACTTGAACAATTTTTAACTGTTTAAAAAAGTAGAAATTGTATTCCATTTTCCCCAAACTTTAATATCACATTTCAAGCATAATGTTCAAAAAAAAAAAAAAACCGGCTAATTTAATTTTGATGAATAAATTGAAACTGATGACCTAGTAAAAGAAATAATATTTTAAATGAAAATTTAAGACTATGATTTTTAACTGTGGATCTTATATCATAGAATAAAGGATATTAAAAGAAATAATGAGATAAGATAAAGATAATCATATCTATGAAGGGATATTTTAGAAAAAACTTTGTCAGATCTTTACAGTTTGAATATTATAAATATTTTAGTTTCCTGTTATAGTTTTACTATTAAAGCTATCCATAATTCCTGAATATTTCTTACATTTAAGAGCAAAAACTGGAGAAGGAATCGTAAATTGCGAAATTTAAATTATAAAAGGCTCTAGAAATTTTAGTATATATTATTATTGGTAACCATTTAATTTAAAAAGGTGAATGTATACAAATATTAGTAGTCAAATACATTTAAATTAAATTAAGTTTTGAATAAATGAAAAATAATTGTTGAAGATTGCTCGGACACATTAACTCAACCTGAACACACATTGACAAACTGATTTCCCAAATATTATGTACGAGATGAAATATGTTGTAAAACATAAGTAGTAAATTATTGTGAAAAAAAAAAGAATTAATAATAAATGTCAAGGACTTCATACACCAGATGTTTCATTGTATTCAATTAAAATGATCCTTTTTAACAATCAAGTAAAGAACTAAAGACTGACAAATAAAACATTAATCTTAGCTTTTATTTACGAAAGCCCTGAAGATGTAATGCATTCTCCCTTAATTTTATTGTAAGTTAATAGTAAGTAATTTAACAGTCTCGGAAAATAATAATTATACTTTAAAAAGCTATGTTTTTAGTAGACGTCTAAAATATTAAATTTATAATAAATAAAATGAATATTATTATTAATCTGTTAGTGGGTGTGTGTTTTGAGCTGCTTTTTTTTGAAACACATGTTACTGTTTTAAAAATTATTTAAAAGAAAATGTTTTAAATGATAAGAATTACCGATATTATCTAAGAGACTTGTTTGTTGGATCGTAAATCTGTACAAAATGTTAGAGAGGGTGGCTAATAATTATAGCGTTATAGACAGTGTGTTTTCCCGTTCTAATTTCTTATTTATTCACAACACCATTTATAAAAATTTCCTTAGTTATGTTATAAAAAATGTTTTATGCGGTATTTGTCATTTATTTTATATGATACAAAGGGACACATGAAAAGAACACATGAATTTGTATGAAAAGCAGCACAGCGGCTTTTCTAAGGAGAATGAAGTTGAATTATGATAGGACAAAAAAATTAGCGAAAACTTCTTATATCTAAATGCAACAGATATAATATTTTAATAATCAAAAGCTTATTTTTAAATATTTTTACTGAACTAATCTGAAGGATATCATGTCTGTTACTTAAAATGAAAAATAAAAATTACATTATGTTTACTAACTTTCAATGAAAGTTAAAATTTCATTTGTTTCATTTTAAATCAATATCGTATTTCTTATTTTATTTCACATTCTTACTTTAATAATTAATAAAACATAGTTTAAAGTAAAATTTTGCTAACAATTAAATATTACCTGCTATTAAAAATTCCTTTTTTAAAAAAATAAGTACTACAATTTAAGGATAAAAGAAATTGTAAAACACTAAACTTTGGAAAAACCTTGAACTTTTGAACACTTGAATAATCACTTAGAAAAACTCTTTAAAATACTTAAACATTTATGAAATACTTAGCTAAATCTCTGAATAGCATATCTATATCTGTCTCTTCACATTTCTGGCCTACTTCTGAGATTATTAGCTCTAAATTTACATTCAGGACAGCTGCTTAAGAAAATACAATGCAGCTAAACTTAATTCATAAAAAGTATTTTCAAAGAAGTTATACAAAGCAAAATATTCTAAACTTTGAAAAAACAGTTCTGAATAAGTTATACTGATTCCGAAAAACACCAGAACAAGCAAGTGGCCCTGTTAACAGCTTTCAAAATAGAAGAATTAAGTAACAAATTGTTCCTTATCGGTTTTAGAATATTTTAAAGCATTTATTTTCATGTGATGAAACTTCAGTAGAATTCCTGTTTCAAAAATTATCATGAGAATTCTAAGTAACTCTCGGCCTGTCCCTCCAATTCTTTAAAAGGAAACAAAAATAATAAAGTTCTTTTGCTCCAACAACATGCTCATCACGTGCAATTTAAAGAGTGCACCAAGAAATATGCAACTTAAAAAACTTTTCATGAAGGATACCTTCATATTACGTTTTATTCCCCGAGGTTTAGTCTAGTAGAAAATCCTTCCTTCTTATTTTCTGCACGAACTCTTTTCTCAAAGTTTTATCGTACAGAAAACTTCGTACAAGAAACCGTGAGATTGAAGAAAATTGTTCAGAAGTAAAGCTTCTTTAGTTTTATGCATCAGGGCAATTTCTTTTAACAGCTCAGAGGCACAAAATAGATGCGAAAAGAGTACAAACAACCTTTTAGTATTTTTTCGCGCTACATTTACTTCGTTCTTTTATATTTCCCGCCCCCCTTCCCTGTCAGTCTTTTCATAGTTTAGTGTTGGTTTCTTCATAAAAATAAATACAAAAATGAACGCTAGAAAACTTGCATCGCAACTAAGAGCGATGATCTGTGTAATTATTTCTGTTCCCGAGGTCTAAAACTTCCTGCTCATAGGGGGCTACAGAGATAACAAGATGCAACGGTGAGAAATATTTTGATGTAGGTGGAAAAATAATGCCAGGAGGCATTTAAAATATACGATTCTTCTTGCGCTTTGAATGTAGAATACATTTTTCATGCGAGTAACAATCATTAAAATTGAAAAAAAAAGTAAACTTGAATGAATATGTAGTGATAATAAACAGATTCGAAATGTTCTAGTTTCGAAAGTTTTTTTTTCTCCCTTTGAAATTTTCACCGGTACTTTAGGTTGCCTTGCAGCCTCTTTTTGAATTGTGCTTCTTCACTTCCCTTTTATAAATATAGTTTGTATTTTTGGAAGTTTTAAACGTAAAATTTGCATAAATATTTAATTCTTTCTTTTAAAACATTTATCAGGCTTTCAAAGTTTCCATTTGAAATGATTTGAAGTGTTTTTTTTTTTTTTTACTGATAAATAAAAAGAAAAATTTTCTAATGATTTATATAAAAATGCTATTACGAGAAAATAAATTATTTTAATTTTATTTATTTCAAATAATGTTTCTGCTGTTACCTAATATTTTCTGTTGTTACTTTCTCCTTAGAGCTACTAAGAAATTTCAAACACACAGAAAGACTCGGAACTCTTTTATTCAAGTCGGAACCAGCAAATGCTCTACAAAAATACACTTATTCATAAATCTGATGTCTAATTTGATTGAGTAATTCACATACTCTCACTGTATTATGCATAATTATTCCAAGTTTGCAATGTTTTCTACTAAAAGTTCAGGAATAAACCAACTTAAAAAAAAATTGTTTTATGTAAAATGATATCCTTGGATGCTCCCCATAATAAGTGTTTTAATATATATTATCAATTGAAACTGACTTTTGATAAAGGATAGCATTAATTTTAAATTATTCAGGTTTATTAGGATTTTTCTCCAATCGGTTCGTTCGATTTAACAATCAGTTTTAATATTGTTTAACTTTCAAGTCAGAGTTATAAATTTAAATTATACTTTTAGATAACGTATAACCGGTAAGAATACATGCAGACACAAATAACTTAAACATATTAATAAATCTACCATAGGAATAATTATTTTAAATATGTAGTGTTATTTCTGCACGTGCAGGATAAAAGTATGTCGCAGCACATACTTATATGTTGGACAATAAATGAATTTTTCGTAGTCTAAATCTATTTTTTTTTAAATTTCTTCTTTTAGATCTATTAACAATAATTATTATCGCAAATTATCATGCTTAAACAAATTACACTTAACATTAACATTTTAATAACACAGCATTAAATGTATTATGTACTTTTTAAAATTTGAATGAGATGCAATTAAAACATTAACAATTTCGTATATTCTATTCACAAGTAAACTATACTGTTACTGGTGCAAACAATTGTTTATAAATTTAAGTAATTATAGATTTTAATTAAATTTTAAGGTCAGTTTCCGTAAATAAAATTAGCATATGAGGAACAACACAAAACATTTTTCTGATATCACTACTTTTCAATGAACACATACTAGAAACTAATAATGATAACAAATGATTCCATCGATAAGTTTTAATTTTCATGTTTTTAGATCTATTTATGAAACCTACACTTTAGAAAAAAAAACCAAAATCCACAGAGAAAAGTCTCCGTGATGCCCAAGACATCAATTTCTACATCTTCAAAGGATTTTTCTCCTGAAGCCGGTAGAATATCTTCTCATCTCTTTGCACCATGGCGCCCGAGGCCAGCCAATCGATCTCATCACCCTGAAACTCCTCCACTCAGAACACCGAATGCTCCACCCCCACCCCTCAAGGCAAACGACTCACAGAAAGACCGAATCGACCCGACAATTTTTTCTCTGTTTCTTTTCTTTCTTTCTTTCTTTTTATTTATTTTTCCGCTTTTCTATTTTTTTTTTACTGTGTTATCTTCTGGTCTAATGTACACCCACTACAACTCCTTTGGTAATTCGTGACAGACTCGCAGGAATTCTATTCGAAGTTCTAATGCGCTTGCCATAGATATATGTACTAGCGGACTGATGTAGACATAAAGCATAATAGTAAAAAAAAATGTTCTATCTGCCACTGTCCCTCTTTCTCACCTTCCACAGCTCTAGAAAAGAAAATGCGTAAGTAAACCGGGGCTTTCACCTGCGTGATTTGATCTGTGGCAATGGTGTTTTCAGCACGATACCTCAATCCCGAGCAATAGTGTTGACTGTGGAGCCGTGTGCGCCTGACTTTAGTGGGGTGTTATTATTTGATTCTGGATGGCTTAGCGACGGCAAGCTGGAAAGTACATGTTCAGAAGTAAGAACCACAAATGTGGTGTGAGTCAATTCGAAAAAGGATGCGAAGCCCACGATGTTGGATTTCTACAAAATACAAATATGTAACTGAAATAGAATTAATTGTAAAACAATTCAGAAAGTTGTAAAAATATAGTATTTCTAATAGAAAATTGCAAATATTTTTTGTAATTTTGCTAATAAAAATTAAATGAATTTAACAATTCAAATATTTTTTTTTTATTTTAATCTCAATCTAACGGTATAAATGAATGACTAATGCTTCATGACTCCTGACAATATACATAGTATATCAACATAAAATTTTGAATTTTATATTTTATTCATTTCATATTCAAGTATAGTTTGCAATAAATTAGTAATTTACAAAGTTCTTAATTGATAACATATAACAATTAGATTTATAAATGAGGTAGGTAGCATGAATTTTTCATTATTTTAAATAATTATGTTCATCATTTTGAATTTTAAAAAATATCCAATTTTAATTTAATTCTGTGCTAATCGGTGCATAATATTCTTGGTTAACTGTTCTCTTGCTAACACAAATAGATTCGATGGTTTTCCCACACGTAAGTATGCAACATATAATTGCCTATGGGAAAAAATATGGGTTTTCCAAGTCTAACCACAAATGGATATTGTTTGGCCTTGAGACTTATTTATGGCCATGACGAAAGCTTAACGAAATATAAACTGAAGCCTTTTGAAGGGTATCGTAGATTCTAACGGTATCAATGGAACACATGGTAACAGGGGACAACTTCTCCTTTAAACATTCCATTCAAAATCGTTGCTTCAAGAATATTTCCGGTGATCTTTTTGATGACCAATCGTGTACAGTTGCATAATCGAGGTGGATGCAAATTACGGAGAAGAATAATTGGGGAACTAATCTTCAACCGAAGATTATGTGATGGCATTCCGCGCATATCCAGAGAATTTAAAAATTCAATTGGAAAACTTACACTTTCTTTTTCCACCAACAACAATGTCGATTGATTTAAAAGACATCAGATCACCTGGCAATAACTGTTGTATCTGGAAGTTAATTTCATCAACATCAACGTTTTTGGCAGCCAAAATAGCCCGATTACTGAGCCAGTTATGATCCAAGTGATTATTTTGTATGTCCGGAAAGATACTCTCAATTAATTCATTTTTTGCCGGAACAATAGAGTAGAAATTATCTGCAATTTAATGCATTATGTATTTGGTTGCAGTGCTATTCTACCGTTTTCAATATCTAGCAATTGTTCGGAAAATATTTGTGCCAATGGATATTTTTGCAATTGTACGCTCGTGTCAATCGAAGTCTTTCGACACTTCGCCATACGAACGATTGTTTTAAACATGCGTTAATCTCACTGGCAAAAGTAGAGCGGGGAATGTCCGGTAAGGTCTGTGAGAAATCTCCTGACAGTAGTAGGACAACACCACCGAAAAGTTTATCGGTGCCGTTCAAATCTTGCATAGTTCTGTGCAATGCTTCCATTGAATATTTGTCAGCCATTGTGCTCTCATCCCAGATTATGATTGAACTTTTTCGCAACACTGCAGATATTCTGCTGTTTTTTTATGTTACATATTGAGTTTAGTTTGTTGTAAATGTCTAATGGCAACTTGAAGGCTGAATGTGCCGTTCGCTCGCTATCTAGCAATGTGGCAGCAATGTCTGACGATGCAAATGTCAATGCGATTTTCTGTTGCAACCATATCTTAGCAAGAATCAACGATATTTAAAGTGTCTTACCGTCCCTACCTGGTGCCTCCAAGAAAAAAAGCGGCCTTGTTCAGCATCAACAGTCAGCATAATCTGATTTTAAATATTTTTTATTCAGTAGTCAGCAAAGGCTTTCTGTACGCGATAATTGTAGCTAAATTACCATGATCATACTGTTTTTAAAACGTTTTTCTGAATTTCACTTGGTGTGTGTGTCATCAAATTTTCGATCGTTAATTTAACCAACTTCCCATCAAGCTAGAACTCTGAAACCTTGGGAATCGTTCTCACTCGCCTAACAATGCGATATTTAGACATTTGAGACAAGTTTTAGCTAGTATTTTCTTCAATAATGCAGTTTATCCCAACCACTTGGCGCGATTTCAAAAATTGGCACTAAACTTGGCAATTTTTTTGTTTGTTTGGCTGAACGTTAAGTCCGTAAAACGGACCAGGGTAGCCAAATTTGGCAAAATACTGCCAAATAATTCTTGTGGCCAAGAGTGATTGGGTTAAACTGCATTCCAACCACTTAATTTACCGGATGAATTGATTAATTTTAGTTACTTTTAACGTTTTTATGTATTTCACTTGGTGTGTGTTTCTGTGTGTGTGTGTATATCAGTGTGTCATCAAATTTTCTATCGTTAAATTAACCAACTTCCCATCAAGCTAGAGCTCTGAAATTTCGAGAGCCGTTCTTACTTGCCTAACAATGCAATATTTAGATATTTGCGACCAGTTTTAACTAATATTTCAATAATTTTTCTTAATAAACTTTGCCACTATATAAAAACGTGGTTCTTAAAAACGTTGGTTTTTATCTCGAATTATTCTCGTTGTAAATCACTGTTAACTAAGTTGGTAGCCGAAAGATCAGGTGATAGCATACCATAATGATTATATGGCAAATTTGAAATTAAAATACACAAATCCTCAATCCCCACAAATGCTTCATTATACATCTTTGGCGTATAATCTATGTTTGAGCATTGGTATGCTTGTCTAATTCGGTGCAATATGTCTTTAGTCATATAATTCTTGTATTTTCCCCACAAATTCGATGCTTGTGATGGCTAACACGTCGTCAAAATAATTGTAAACAGTTGACGAATGTTATTCGACGTTGATATCAACGCTGCATCGGCAAGTGTCAGGTCCCAATGGTTGTCGTCTTCCAGCAATTTCAACTCGCGACATGCATCTTGATATGTATTGAATACTCGACCATTAACTGTTCACGAAAATTCGAAAGACGTTAGTCCGAGAACATTAATCATCAACAAACGTAAACAGAAGCATTCGCGTTGCTTTGGATGTACTGCGTAAAGTCATTTCCAATATCTTGGCTTCGAATATGCCTGTAATTGAAGGATGCGATTTTCCTTTTTTCCGTGGCTCCTTTTTTTACCTGATTTGTTCCATGTATAATAGCGTAGAACATTAGTGTATAGTAATGTTTTTGCGAATTGGCCGAAAACATCAGGTTTTTGACACAGTGTGTAAAAATTCAGTTAGTGTC
>BMAW01051863.1:122958-150901 GCA_019974015.1 Nephila pilipes
TGTTGTAGCTGGGTTCGGTTGCATAGTACGAGTTTATTATATATATGTATGACTGTTATATATATATATATATATATATATATATATATATATATTAATTAAACAAAATAAGTCGAGGTAAAGTTCAAACTTCAATTCCGTTGTTAATTCCACTTTAACTGAGAGAGAGAGAGAGAGGATATCCATATGGATGGAGATACAACTCCGCCATTTGATGTACAGCACAAGATCGCAGAACAGCCAGAAGAGAGAGAATTTTTCCACTACTTTTCTGAAGGCATTTTCCCTTTTACACGTAACAGATCACATGGTATAGGTGTAGGGATTCCGAGGAATATACATGTCCTCCAACAGCCAAGCAGGGATTATCCCTAGAGGTCTTCAGTCGTGAGAACCGCAATCGCAGTAGATTTTTATGAGCGAATGATCGCATAAATTAAAGGATAATTTGGAATTGTATCAGAAAAATAAAAATGAACTTTTTACTTTTAAGTGAGAGAATGGGAAAAATTTGGACAGAATGGGAAAAATTTGGAAATCTGGATGGGAAAAATTTGGACAGAATGGGAAAAATTTGGAAATCTGGATGGGAAATCGTAATCGTAATGGGAAAAATTTGGAAATTAAATTATTTTTCAGTGAAACTATTACAAATTAAAGTTGAATTATTACACACACGCGCACGCACGCACACACAGACACACACACACACACACATATATATATGTGTGTGTGTGTGTGTGCGTGTGTGTGTGTGTGTGTGTGTGTGTGAAGAATAAGTATTAGTCATTCATTTATACAGTTTAATTACGAGTATAATAATTTAGAAAATAAATTTTGAAATTATTTAATAAGTTTAAAATTTATTTTCTAAATTTAATTTATTTATAAAGAAAATTCCAACTTTTATGTAAAACTATGTTCTCTGACATTTAAGCAAGAAGACCATCTACTTCCTTATTTAACTTATGATCGTATAATCGATGACTATGTAGAAATATTTAAAAAGAAGACTGAATCGTAAGAGCTCTTGATGCTGAAAAGTTGATGCTGACTGTAAAATATAATGCTACACTATTGAAAACAAAGAATTTAATTTTTTCATGGTAATTTCGAAAATACATAGAAAGAATACGTGTTTGACTTGGCAAAGTCACAACAGAATTATTTAGAAGTGATATGGAAAAGGAATGCATTAATATGTTATGAAATTGATAACATGACCAAATTATACCCAATTTAACATTCCTCGGGCGTAAGGATACATTATCAAATCCCGCCAATCAGCTTTTTTAAATTTGGTGGTATCACCTAAGCAAACCTATCACAGTTCAGCATTAGTGTAAAGTTCTAGCAATGGACTGGGAGTACATTTGGCTCAAAGTCCTTTCTAATTCTCTCTCTCTCACACACAGAGAGACCGTAGTTTTAAATTTTATTCTTGTCTTTGAATGGACTTATATTTGTCCAGAATTACATAAATGTAACGAATGTCTAGTTCCATGATTGTGTCAAGTAAATGAGTGTGTTTTAATTATGATACCGAAGAAGATTCATCTTTCTCTGATGATGCTGTTCCTCTATATCATTTCCATCTGGGTCAAGACATCTATGCTGCAGTGACGTACTTTGCTATTGTGGTATAAATTCATTCGCGTCAGTATAGAAGAGATGAGAATAATCGCCTTTTTCCAACTAAAAGAGGCGTGTGTATGTCACCTGTGCTCTGGCAAGCACATGCCAAACGCGTCGAGCAAATCGATGTACCCTTCTCTCCTGAACAGACTCTCATTGTGAAAGACGCGTTGGTGATTTCAGCAGTTCTCATCCAAAACGTTCCCCATATTACCTACCAGCGCTATTTTTACCAAAAGGACAATTCTAAGAAGTTTATCCCAGAAACTTGTGTTCTGAATGAAAGTAACTGGCATGAATTAGTACGAATCCACAAGAAAATTACAGAAAGTGCCATGTCGATTGTATGTTTCGAAATGTGTTGTTGAACGAAGCTTCGAAAATTGCACCGAGTGCTGTGGTGAATACGGACTTTTCAGAAGTTGAATCGGTGTTAATAACTTCATTGATTGAACTTTTGTGTGACTATCTGGGAAATTCTATAGTCGATGTGTTCGAATGTTACGGATGTGTCCAGGAATATGCTAATCAACTTGGACATGATTGCATTACAATGAATTATGAGAGTCGTTTACAAAGGTATGGCGAACTTGCTCTTTTTTCATTGAACTTCGAACAATTGGCTGCAGATTTTTTACAGAAAAATTCTCAATTGTCAAATTATGTAAACAAATCTTTCTTAGAAAAACTAAATATGTCTGTTATGATTAAAAAAAGCAAAGCAAATGTATATTGCTTCAGATCAAAGTCTTTAAATAAATATGCTTGTTTTACTTAATATTTGTGTATGTTTTATTATTCAACGTTATATCTAATTTATATGTAGTATAACTTAGAGTTTTAATATAATATTTCAAAATTTGTCTCTTTAAAATCAGTAAATCACATTAATTATTTTTCAATAAAAAAAAATGTGGCATTTTTAATATTAGAAAATAAAATTTTAAAATAACATTTTTTTTTTTATGATTAAGTATAACTTTTCCAATGTTGGAAAATAAAATATTAAACAATTTTAATGGTAGAAAAATAATTTTTTCCCCTTAAAGTTAGAAAAAAGTGTTTAAAACATAACTTTTAAAATAAAATGTTAAACAGTTTTAGTTTAAGAAAAATAAATTTTCAAAAACAGAATATTTTTTCTTAATGTTAGAAAAAATAAAAAAATAAAAAAAAATGGTATAACTTTTAAAATAAATATTAAACAATTTTTATGGTAGCCAATAAATTTTTAAAAACATAAAATTATTTTAATGTTAGAAAATAAAATTTAAAAAAAATAATATATTTTTCTTAATGTTAGAGAAAAAAATTAAGTATAACTTTTTTTAAATTTTTATTTTAAAAAATAAAATATATATGAAACTTAACAATTTAAACACTATAATGTAAGAAATTAAAATTAACGTCTTTTTTCATAATTAAATAAATTTTTATATCATAATATTTTTAAGTGGAAAAAATATTTTTAATATTACAGCAAATTTTAAATATAACATGTTTCATGTTAGAAAAATAAAAATATTTTAAATATAACTTTAAAAAAAGCAATAAATATCAAAAAAAGTTTTCAAAAATATATTTCCGACAAATTCAAGAATAAATCATATTTAATTAACAACTTAAAAGAAAACCCATTTATAATTTTAGAATCATATAATAGTGTACTTCGAATAGAGCAGAAACCATTTTTACGTACAAGCCAAAAGGGCATTACTTACTCGTTTGATAGTACTGTTAGAGTGATTTTTTCAAGAATATATTAATTTTATCAAAATAGATTGTAAAAACATGAATTGTTGTCTTTTAAAATTATGTGTTTTGGTTAAATAACGATTTTTCTCTAATTAAACCCTAATAAATAAATGTTACTAAAATGTAATTAATATTATTCAACGAAAAATTAATCATCATATTTTGTTACACATAGTTAAATTATTACGTTGTAAGTTATTTATTTGAATTCTAATGTATACTTTAAAATTTTCTGCTTGCATACATAATAGTAATAAAAGCATAAGAATAGAAATCGTATGTTTTCTCCCCTACCAATAGCATTCTTTTTAAGAATATTGAACAGTATTCCTAGAAAACAGATCAAAGTTCCTCACGTGTTCTCATACCTCCTCCAAAGTTTACCCATAATAAGAAATTTTAACTCAACATGTCTTCAGAATCCAAATATAAGGTAGCATGTGTCGTCATGGTAGTAAGTTAAAATTCGACATTTTTCACATTACTAAATTATTCATTAAATAAAATTAAATATAATTAAGTAAATGAATAACAATAATAATAATAAAAAAATATCAATATAAAATCTATGTAATATATCTAAACAGCAAAATGTAAGGAAAATGTAAGATAAAGTGCAACAAAAAACCTTATAGAAAAATAGTATAATCATTACAGTGTTTTTGATAATGTTCAGGTAAAGTTAACACCAATTTTCGAAAATTTTGAGTTAAAGGCGGTTGTAAAAATAATCATTCCGTTACCATACATTTTAAGCAAAAAATAGCTAATATTTATCATCATTGTTCAAAGTTTGAATCAATTTTTCTATACATCACTAAGAATATAGATATAAATTTTAGAAAAAATGTTAAGTATAAGCTTGTTAGTTTCAAAGAATGTAGTCAAATTCAATAAATAACAATATGACTTAAAATTATTTTCCTATTCATGCAAAATTTGTTTACAAATTCTAAATAGATATTCAAAATCAGCAATATTATAAGTAATTTTTCTATAAACTAATTGCTTATAAATGCAATTATTCTATATTTTAAGATGATCTAAATTAAACAAAAACAAACTAATTTACTCAGAATATATTAATTCAATTAATGCATTTAATTAAACTAAGTAATATCCGATCCCGCTACTTTACGTGTAAGAAAAAGAACCCAGTATTAAATTTTTGTTTCAATTTATTCAGATTGTATTTGCTATATTTTTTTAAGTTGTGCAAAAACTTTTAATTTATCTTGAATATAAACAAAACTCACTGGTTCATATGTAGATAACATTCCAGTAAGATTACAATACGTCGGGCCAAACTTAAGAATTCTCTGTACAAATATGTATAACTTGAATACAAAGCGATAACTTGAATAAGCAGGGATTTCATAGGGTTTCTTTGTTCAGGGTTCACAGAAAAATTATTGCTTGAAAAAAATCTAACTTGATGGTTAACTGTATTAACATTATAAGAAAAAATATTTATTATTTGATAAAATTACTAGAGTTTCATGTTTTCATATTAAATCCATTTTTTTGGATAGTTAGCTCAAGTGCCAAGAAAAATTACAAAAAAAAGAATTCACATCGTCATATACGTAATAGAACAAGTGATTTTCATGTAAATTTTTCAGAAGGATGTTAAAATTTTTAATAAATGCAAAAACCCTTAAATTTTTTATATAGTCTGACTTCGATTGTTAAATTTATTTTCGATTCAGAAGATGTATTAATTTACTCTTCATTAATGTTCTTTTTAAATCTTATAGAATGAATAATACAAGTGCGGAAACTATGTAAATGTTTTTTTTTTTCTAAAAAAAAATAATATAATGCATCTAAACATCAAAATATTCAGATATTAAAAAATTGTATGCCAAACTTTTTTAAGAAATCTTGGGTAGAATAAAGCATTCATAACTGTTTTCCAAAATGACAAAATATAAAGTAATAATGCTTACGTAAGAAAGTAAAAGTTCACAGTGAATTCAATATCTTGTGTTAAAATCAGTTTCTTTTCTAATATTTATCGAAATAATATTAAAAATAGCTAATATTTATCATTATTGTTCAAAGCTTAAATCAATTTTTCTGTACATCAGAAAATTTATAAAGTAATGTTTCGAATAAGATCAGTACAAGATATTTATTGTTAGTTTCATATAATATAATCAAAACTCATTGGTTACAAAAAGAAAAAGTCTTACCAAAAAGAAAAGTCTTTTTACCTATCCATATAAAATTCGTTTAGAAAAGAATTGTTTGCAGAAATTCTAACTTCATATTTTTTCAAATAAAAGTATATTTTCAATAAACTTACTTGTAGTTATTTCATAAGGTAAGGTGTTTTTTTTATTACTAAACAATACGCGAAGTAAATTTATTCAGTTAACTCATTTAACTAAAACGAAATATAAGAAAATAATGCATAGATAAAAAAAAAAATTGACTTGAGTTCTAGCTGTTATAATATAAAAAATAATCAACTTGTTGGATATTAAACATGATTGTTAAGACTTTAAAGAAGTGAGTTTTCGAAAAGGCTAATTGTATGTGTTAAAGAAAAAATAATTCAAGAAGTAATCATTAAAAATTATTACAGTAAAAAAATTGCAGTAAAATTATTTAAAAATTAAACATTGAATATTTTACATTAAATAAGAATGTGTTAGTCTTCAAAAAATATAGTTTTATTCATTAGATGATAAAAAACCTATTAGATTCTTTTCCTATTCGAATAAAAGTTTGTTTCTTACAGTATATCAGTTTGAATTTTCGTAGAATGTTAAGATGTATAATAACAATGTTTACGCCAGAAAGTAAATTTCAAGGAACCGTGTCTTAAAAATAGTAATCATTTCGTTACGATTCAATGTACGCATATATAAGAATTTTAAACTTCAATTAAATAATTCTTAATCAAGTATAAATAATTTTATAAACATTCAAGTGCTTATATATACATGCAAAATAACTATGGTCGTAAAACTGTATAAGAAAGAAATTCAAAATATATTCATTCAGTTCATTCAAACTAAAAAAAATGTACTAAGTATGTATTCAATTCCTAAACCTTATGTGAAGAAATCCAAAAAAAAATATTTTCCAATTAATTCAGAATAAACTATGTTCATTCTGCTCATTCAAACGGAAAAAAAAAGTGCATTAAAAAATATCCAATTCAACAACTTTGAGCGGTAAAGAGAATCGTTTATTCAAAATACTTTCCTTCTAACTTGTGTAAAAAAGTTTTAATTTATTCTCAGTAAAAATACTTTTAATTCATTTATTCCAATTATATTCATTTAACACAACTTATTAACACAACGAGCTCTTATCGCTCCGTAAATAACAATCCCAAAGATAACGGGTGGGGTCCCTTATCGATACAGCAGGTACACATGATAACATTATTAGTATATCCATACCAACACTGCAAGAAGGGGGGGGGGAGTATGACGTCACTTTTTGCCGCACGTAGACCGCTGCTTACTACTGTTAAATGGCAAGTTATTTCCCATAACATTTCCTCATAGCCTAGAGTCCAAGTTCAAAAGGTATTATTCGTCTGGTTAAAGGATTTGCGAGCCCCATTTGTAGGAACAATAATGTTTCATACATACTGTAATAATTTTTTGATTCGTCCATATTTTTTTGAACATGAGCTTTTGTTTTTCTTTCAGACATGTAGGTTTCAAAGCTCTTCAACCGTATTACATTTGAAACAAAGGAAGCTGATAAAACATAATTTGAATGGAAAAAACTCTAATAATTTTATTTCAGTTCTTTTCTTTTAATTATTGTTGGCTATCTATTGCAAGTCAGTTCTTAAAGGAATATAAAATCAGTATTTTTGATTTATTCACCTGGAATCATTTTGACATTTTTAAATGAGAAAAAATAGTACATCATAGTAATAAGTGCAATATTTTTTTCCAATCTTCAATAATACTTCCAGGTATTTAAAAAGAATATTTTATCTTAAAAAGCATCAGCAAAAAGAAACAAAATTTCTATTACTCAAAATTGATTTTCTCATCTTTGTTAGTAAATCCTTAATGGTGTTTCTTAAAATTTTCCTTAATAATTGACAAAAAGTACTTCATGATTTTTTAAATATTATTTATTTAACTGGATAAAACAATAGTAAAACTTAACATAAAAGTACATTACGTGTGTTTAAATGTATAGCAATAATGTAAAAATTAATAAAATTATTTGAAATAACGTATAAAAGATTCTTTGAAATATCTAGTACTATGAAATTTTTCTTCTTGACAAAAATTTCAATGAAAAGATTAATTCCTCTCTATCAAATATCTCATTGAAAATCCTTTAGAAATAAATAACCATATTTTAGTCATTTCATAGGTCATGATACTGTGACGTTGGGCTATTCGCGGTTTTCATTCATTAACCTTGGGACTAATTGAGATTGATTGCTGGAAATAACAATTTCTTCCCAACCCAAATGAAACGTGATTAGGCAAATTAGAGGCAGGTAGAAATAAAGTGAAATGGTTTAGATAGGAAAGTATATAAGCAAAGTGAAATTAAGACGATAGAGGTCAAGTGTCACTAGCGTTGAGTATATGCCTTACAGGTGGTAGACGAGATCAAGAGTTGTTACGGGGGATAGTGATCGTAGTAAAGACAAGAAATTAAGCCAACCTCAACTAGGAAGACTTGAGTAAGACACTCTTAATTCGGTATTAGTTGAACGGGTGAATCTATCTAGGATGTTCTCTTGGAGAGCAAATATTCCTTAGACATTATATTACAAAGTTGATAAATAAGTAGTTGTGTGTGACTTGACTGGTGTATCTTTGCGTAGGTTATTGACTTTTAGAGTTAGTTGTATTTGACCGAGTTATGGCGCAAGAATCAATTAGGAATACTTATTCACCACAATATCACTTAAGTCCCACCATGAAGCGAAGCAAATGCATCTAAAATCTATCAAGACTTCAAGTTTTCCCGTCAGCGTAGCGTAGAAATTTGGAGGGAAGATATTAACTCAGATGCCGTCCCTATCACTCGATAGAGGTTCAAAATTACGAGGTCTGTCACCTATAACCGTCGTGCAGCTCCGCCGAGCGATGTTAATATATATGTACATTACATTCTGATATTTTCTTGAGTTTTAGTCAGATGTTTTCCAAATTCCTTTTGAAAATGACGTCTTTTGAACAGCTTGTTTTAATCGGGAGAAGAAATTCCATGCATAAAAACAACAAACGCATTTATAAGAGCCAGGTCAATTGCATCATAAAGTACTGCACAGAAAATCTCCCAGTTTTTTTTATGCATGTAGAGAATTTATGAGTAGTATCTACTTCAACAATAGTTTCATTATTTCATTATAATATAAAATTATATGCGGCTTCTTTCCTTTATCATTTGAAACTTCAGCCTTGTGGGGCGTAATTGAAAGGAGAATTAAAAATAATATTTAAAGATAACTATTTTTAATTACATAAATAATTTCAAACCCAAGATAATTTTTAGTAAATGTTTATATCTGCTCATAACAAATCGCTGCGTATAGGGTTACATCAAATGAAATAATTATCAGAATTTTTAAAGTTATGTGCGCCTAATAATTATCAAGAAAAGTAAATAATATATATATATATATATATATATATATATATATATATATATATATAGTCCCAAAATTTCGAGGTTCGTCGCTAATAGCCCTCGTGTGGCTTCTAAGTGTGACATTAGTAAACAAACAATCAAGCGAGGCCAATCATATTTCATATCTCTTACCACATTTTCACTTTTGAGTTATTAGCCACCAATTCATCGTCAAATCTCATTTTGGAAAAGACAAATTATTTCCTGAAATGGCTAAGTGAATATTTTGAGTCTTAAGCAGATATGACAAAATTTTTAGTTCTCTCGTTTCTCTGGTAAGAATTCAATTTCTTCGTTTACATTTAATGTATGATTTTATTTAATATCGAAATATTACCTGAATTCAAATAAGTAAGAAGTCAAATAACTTATCAAGTCGTTTAATAAAAAATATATATTAATATTAAAAATAAAATACTATAACGAATTCCTTTATTACCATCATCAATTAGTAACATTATTTCTGAACAAATTCAAAAAGGAATTGCATATTGTTATACCTTCTTCATATCCAAAAAAAAATTTGGAACGCTTTACTTAAAAACTTATAAGCAAACGAGATTAATTAACCTTTTTTATTCCAAGTTGTAAAAGATATCTTCAATTTATATTCTGGCTGCAAAATTTATTCTCATGAATCAAAACCTTTAAGAATTTGGATTATTGTTTATATGTCTAAAAAGAGTTTGAATTTACATTTCATTTCCAACTTTTGCATAAAAACGAAATCTTAATAATTTAAATTAATTCCTGAGATATTTTCAATACTAAAAATTTATCATCAAGCTAAGATCAAAATTCTGTTAAAATAAAAGTGAAGAATATTTATTTGTCAGAGTCAATTATCACTTGTTTCATATCTTTCTTTAATATATGCATACGAAAGTAATTCATTTTATTTTAAATTAAATAATTTTTAGATGCATGCTAAAAATATATTTTACAAACTTAGTTCACTTTTGATTTCAACGAATTTGTTATTGCAGTGCAGCATTAATTTTTTTAGGATCAATGACTTCATCTTCAATAGCATACACCAAGTCAATTTTAAAGAAAAGGATTGAATCTATTCCTATACTGAACTCTTTAAGAAGATAGATTTTCAAGTGTGTCCATATAGCCAAAAACATACTTTCGTTTCAAACATATTGAGGTAAAATCATTTTCTTGGATTCATACATTGAAAACTACCTGTTGACGATGAACCAATTTCGTTTCAATGCATTTCCTATTGAATGAAATGCATATATTTGGGAAGCTCTACAAGGAAACGGAAATGCTAAATCAGTTTCCGTAAAGGAAGCTCGCATATATTACCATAAAGTATTTTTCATAAATTTCATGGTAAACTTTGCATATAGCTTTATCTAAATTGCTGTTCCAAATTTTAGGTAAGTTTTGCAATTTTTATTAATATAAAATAAAGTTAATTACAGAAATATTTTCTAGAATTGTATACATTTAAGTTATTGTAGACTCATATTGTAACCATCCAATAATTTATTTCTGTGGTCATTACTTAGCTTATTTAAAAAATTTCACAGCCAAATGGTGAAACGGTCAAATACAATCTAAATCCACTTATAAATATATTCATTTAATGAATATTCAAAATTTCGTACAATATTACTCTCTCTAACTCTAGTTTTTCTCAAAGCGCCTGAAATATAGTTTGGAATAAAAATCTCTCTTACCAACACAGTCGGATTCGAGTGAAAAATATCAATGAGTACGAAGGCTCTAGTAGAAAATACATGTCGCTCCTTTTCTACACTTACTCCCAAAAGAATCTTTGTTCAAAGTAGGTTTGCTATCGAGGTTTGTAGTTCACTTGTTACGAAACAATTTCTGCCATTCATCAACTACCCATTACTAACTCTAATATTCAGCTCGCTCACATATGCATTTCCTTAAATCTGTTCATTACACTTCTTAACTTCAATCTAATCTGCATGCGTTTCATTTTATCAGAAAGAAATTTCACTTTAAAAATATAAATAAAAAAGTCCTCAATGGTAGTGAAAGGAAAATCGGGATAGAGCCCAATATCTCAATATTATTAAGATTTTAACTCATTTTTTTAAAGTCATTAAAATTACAAAGAGGGTGAAAAATAAATATCATATAAATTCTTCCTTTTAATAGCATTCTTCAGAAAGCTAATATACAGGAGCGTTATTGCGTTAATACGCAATTTAGTAACGTGCGAATCTGATTTACAAGCGGCATTATTATGCTTCCTTCGTTAAGCAATTTCTTGTGTTTTCGCTCTTAGACATTGGGGTATCATATTTTTTCTAACAAATTCAGATTAATTTTTTTTGGATGACGTAACAGCTTCCTGTTAACAGAAAGCATTAAATACCTTTCCCCCTCCCCTTTCTATTTATTTTATATGATATGAATCGTCATTTCTCGGAAAGTGAAATGTTCCAGGTTGGATTCCCCCCCCCCCCTTTTTTTTTTTGTAAGAGAATATTTTCAAGACCTCACAGTCAGCTGCACGTGTAACCATTTTGTATTGGTAAAATTTTAAAAATTATATAACTTTTTGTTGCATAAGTGATTTCGATAATAAGGCAAAATAATGTCGGAAGACTGAAAATGTAAATAAAAAACCTTATACGATGGAGAAAAAATTCATTCTTATCGAACGAATTCGAAAAGGAACAAGAAAGCAGAAATTGCCACTGAACTTAATCCACTTGAGTCTACACTTTTTGGATGGGTAAAAGAAAATGAGGATACACTTAATTAGTTTGTTGATACCGTGATAAAGGAATGGTCAGAAAAAGGGGGCTAAAACAGCAAAAACATCCATCTTGACAAATGTCTTATTTTATTTTTAACTCAATTTATATTAAAATCACAACTAATGGTTCACTTAACTAGCTATTTGCTTATATCTACAACATGTTAATGTGTCACACTATATAATAATTCACTTGAATTTCATGATTTAAGCTTAAATAATTTATAAATCTGAAAGACTAAGGTAAAAGTATTAAATTTATATAATCTTCCCTTTTTTCTATTTTTTCATTTCCAAAATGTGATGACCCTACAGAGCTAAAGAGTTATTATTAAGATCAGTTTTCAATTTATAACAATTCTCTCTAACAGTGTAGATACTCACAATTCCTAAAGCCAATATGTTTAAAATATGAACAATCAATTTACTCAAATATCGGATACAACAGAAGAATTCATAAACAAATCAACTCACGGGCTTTAATCCCCAGAATTTACTATTGATATGAGATGTAGTTGAACTTTGGTTTCTCACTTGCCTAGGAGTTAAAATTTAATACATGAAAAATTTAGTAAAATTAATCGAGCAATAGTAAACTATTTTTATAAAATTGCATTAAAGTTAAGTTTTTACTTTCTGAAAAGTTAACATTTTTACTTAGTTCAATTTAGTTTAACTATTACAGTGGTGTTGCTTGGATAAAGCTATTTTATGAGAAATTTAATAATATTAAAAGGTTGGGGGCAGTAGATATTATTATCCTGCTAGCTCATCCAGTCTGGTGTTTTTGTAAGTTATCTGGAGTTTTACTCTCAAGATTGAGAGAGTGTCTTCTGTTTGGTTGTTGTGGAGGTTGGTTATCAGTGGATGGGCATATTCAGTAACGATTTTGTTGTTTTGTATGACGGAGCTTTTTGAAGATGTTTTAGGGAAAATATTTAATAATTAATCTATTAAAATTTCTCTAGGTCTATGTAGTAGTCGATTATTTCATATTTGTGTGTATTTTTCTATTGTTTGGATGGTTCTATTTGTGGGGGTATCAATTTTATGGAAGGAATTTTTGGATAATTTTTTAATGTAGGTTTTGAGTGAAGGGTATTTGATGGATTTTCTAATATCGTTATTGCGAATATACCAATAGGCTTTGACAATCATTCTGGGAGCCACATTTTAAGATTTTTCCAGGATTTGGAGAGTTGAGTTGCATAGTGGGACCAGACTGAACATGCATAGGTCAGGATTGATCTTATTATCAGGGGGTAGATAAGCATTTTATTACGTTTACTTAATGTAGATTTGAGCGAGATAAGGGGATACATAATACGAAATGCAGCTTTATGCTGCTTTTTAATTAGTGTTACGGTGGGGGGGGGTTAAAAGTGAACTTTTTATCCAACGTTACTCCAAGATATTTCGTAGACCAGGGTATTTTATTATTTGCTAAGTAAATATATGGTTCTATTTTTCAATAGTTTCTGGAAAAGAAGATGGCCTCTGTCTTGGAAACGTTCAGTGCAATTTTCCAAGTAGAGTACCATTCTTCTAGTTCCTTTAAGTGTATGTTTAGTGCGTGGTCTATAATTGTGGGGTTATAGTGTCGTGCTAGTTAGTATCGCAGTATCATCTGCGTACATCCAAAGAATGGTGTATTGGTATGTCGTGCACGTAATAATTGAAAAGGGTCGGAGACAAAATTCCGCCTTGCGGAGCTCCAGCTTCAATATATCTTGGATTTGAGTAAATACCATTTACTGTGACCGAAACATTTGTGTTAAATTTAAATAAGAGTTTAATATTTTAATTAGGTAGGGGAAGTTAAATTTAATGAGTTTGTATATCAGTCCTGTGTGCCAGACTCGGTCAAAGGCTTTCTGGACATCCAGGAATATCGCACCAGTATTTTGTCCTTTATAAAATTCTGTTTTGATGTATTTCACCACTCAGAGGAGTTGGTGTGATGTGGATAGGTTTGGAATGAAGCCATGTTGCTAGTGAATTATTATATCGTGGTTTTTCAGGTGTTGCATTAGTCTTTTGTGGATGATTTTCTCAGCAAAATTGCTGAGAATTGGCAATAGTGAGATTGGCCAGTAGTTTTCTGGTTGAGTAGGGTCTTTTCCCGGTTTGAGAATCGAGATAGAAAAGAAAAAAATCGAGAAAGCGGTTTTCCAAGAATCCGGGAAGTGACCGAGGTTTAGTATGTTTTGAATTATATTTCTAAATTGGAAAATACAAAGATGGGGAAGGTTTTTAACCCTTTTATTGGTTATTCCATCTATTCCTGGTGCTTTTTTAATTTTTTTGGCTTTGATATATTGTGCTATTTCAGAGGCAAGTGGTGGAGGGGAGAGGGAGGGCGCTGTGGAAGTTATTTTCGTTGGCTAAAACTCCGTGAACGATGGGTGTCACTGTATTATCGTGTGTAGGTGTAATAATATTATTTATTTGACTCTGGAGAGAGTCAGCAAGTATTTCAGTTTGTCTGTGTCACTAAATGCGATATTATCTGGCCCCTTAAGGGCAGATAACTAATCAATTTAACCTCATACCGTATTCTCGTAACATTTAAGTATCACACGATGTAATATTATTTTTCATTCCATGCATTTTCCCTTGTGATGCTCTTTATATATATTATAGACAATTGCAAAAGGATTTTCAATGTATAATTAATTAGATTTAGCATTTATCGCCATTTAGACATGAAATGTCAATAATTGTGAAATAGTGTGAGTGCTATTTTGATTTTTCACCCGTATGACATAAACTCAAAGCTGGGTTATTTGTAGAATGAAATATATATATATATATATATATATATATATATATATATATATATCTGTGTGTGTATTATCCTATGATTTGAAATTTATTATGAATTTATATACATTTAAAATGTTCTTTTTATTTAACATTAATAATTATGTGTAATTACTTATGTATAAGTGTATTTAAAAAGTAAATAACCATAATAATAATAACGATGTAATAAAAATGAATAAAAAATGAACGAAAAAAAATAATAATTATTTCAAAAGGGGCAATTCATGAAAGTTTAAAAAAAGTAATATTTAAACATTAAATATAAAATAATAATAAATATATTTAGAAAATAACATTGAAAAAGGTAGTAAAGGAAAAAGATACGAATACTTTTGAATACAAATAAATTGCTAATGCTCACACAGAAAAAAAAAATGATGAAAAAATTGCGAAACAAAAACAAAATAATTTAAACATTAGAAATAATATTTACTTAGTAAATAATTATACCGCATAATAACATATTGGCTGCAATAATTAAACAAAAAAATCCTAATTGAAAAAGATGAAACATCTTCAAATTCGAAAAAAATATAAAAGAGTAGCATATAGCAAAAGATATATTGTAATGTGCTTTTGACTATTTTAATCAGAGTTTTCTACGATACTGGATTCACCTGTCTGCATTCGGTACATGTTATATAAAAGAGTTATAAGTCAAATAAATGAAATGAGCCACGAACATCATAAAAATCAAGAGACGTAAGAAATCAAAAAAGAAATGTACCCAATTAATTCTATAAATAACCTACAGATATATATTTAAAACAAAATACAGGTATTATACTAAAAAATTGAAAAGATTAAAGCAAAAAAAAAGAAGAAGAAACTTACACAGAATATTACAACATGCCTACTGAAACGACAGCAGCAACTTTCCGCGCAAAGTCAAAAGAAAAGGAAAATGTTGATATTATCATCAATCATCTCAATTTTAAAATAAATAAGAAAAAACCGCAGTTAAAACTTATTAACAAGTCTTAAAATACGTGAAATATAATTATATAATATTTCTAAAAATAGATAGACTCATACAACTACTCCAATAAGATATTATGTGCATCATAAAAAGAAAGTTATGCATCTTGTCATAAATATTATTAAAATGATATTATCTTTAACTTTTGAAGAAATTTGTAAGTATTCAGATATAATGTTATTAGTTAGAGATAATTTTCACTAAGCTATATAAAAATAAAAGTAAAATTGGTCTTCTTTATTATTATTTTGAAAAATATAAGATCATCAATATATCCAAACATTGTAAAATATTAAATTCAATAAAATTATAGCTATAGCAATGCAATTTTATATTGGCAAAACTATCTCATTAGCAGGCTACTTTCTGGTATTTCGTATATATATTATAAAGAATTCCTAGCATATATATATATATATATATATATATATATATATATATGTGTGTGTGTGTGTGTGTGTGTGTGTGTAATCCGGATGTTGATAATGCATTAACAAAAATTAAAAATATAGTAACACATTATAATACTTCAGACTAATATTTGTGTGAATTTTTATATTGATTTAATAAACTTTTGTAATTTTATCAAGATTATATATATATATATAATTATTTAATTGAACAAGTCACAATGTCACAATTATTTAAAATGACGAAAGTAAAAATCACATGAAAGAAATAAGAGGTTAGGACATGCAAATGATTAATATTTCAGCGCATTTCGACGATGCAGGAGGGAGAAACAACATCTGAAGCGTTATATAAAAGAAAAGTTGAGTACTGGATTTCTCATTAGGAAAGCGCATTGTAAGTTCGGAGTTTGCGCAGAATATCGTTTTAAGCCTCGAATAAGAAGAAATGCGTACCAGCAAGTGTCGGAATTCGATGGTAGCAGGATCGTTACCTACGGGAGCGTAGATTATCGTTCAGTAATATTGCTTGTTGCACTGGTCGAAATCCAACCTCTGTCATACGAATATGGAAACAATGATTTGCTGAAGGATAAACTGAAAGATGCGCAGGATATCCACACTCTCCACTCTTTAATAATCTAATCACTTATGAGCATGTTAAAAGAGAATACGGCATGTTATAAATGATTCAGCTCATAACGTTATTATTTTGTTGTGATTGTCCATAGCTATCCAGCTCTTCTGCCATATCTCAAATTAATGTATTAAATAAAAGCTACAATGCTTTATTCGAGGACACACAAGACTAAGCAAGCGGAATAAATTATCATCGATGCAGAATATCCAAGTTCACTCTCCCTAGAACTCCGACCTAACTCACAGTCCTAATACATGATTTCAATAAGAAATTATCGTTTACCAGGCCCCTAGTTTTTGATTTCACAACTTTCTTCGAGAGTAACCATGTAGATTAATGCTGTTATTGGAATTAATTTCAATCCCCATAACTAACAGAATAATTTCAAGTTCAGTAATAATCCTCTGGCTGCCAATCCTTATCCTCTAACTTCTTTTTAAAACGTTTTTCTGAATTTCACTTGGTGTGTGTGTGTGTGTGTCATCAAATTTTCGATCGTTAATTTAACCAACTTCCCATCAAGCTAGAGCTTTGAAATTTTGGGAATCGTTCGTACTCGCCTAACAATGCAATATTTAGACATTTGCGACAAGTTTTAACTAATATTTTCTTTAATAATGCAGTTTAGCCCAAACACTTGGCGCGATTTCAAAAATTGGCACCAAACTTGGCGATTGTTTTTTTTTTTTTTTTTTTGCTGAGCGTTAAATCCGTGAAACGGAACAGGGTAGCCACATTTGGCAAAATACTGCCAAATAATTCTTGTCGCCAAGGATAAACCTTTCCTGAATTCTGGTTCCCATTTTTTTTAATAGAATGACTTACAAACTTTCAAATGCATGTTTTGATTTTATGAGTATTATGAATTTCTTAATATGCTCACAAATGTATCTTTTTAAGTAAATTTTAAAGTTAAAAATAACTAACAGTTTTAACTAATATTTCAATAATTTTCTTTAATAAACTTTGCTTCCATATAAAAACGTTATTTTTAAAAACGTTGGTTTTTATATCGAATTATTTATAACGTTTTTATGTATTTCGCTTGGTGTGTGTGTGTATCAGTGTGTCATCAAATTTTCGATCGTTCGTTTAACCAACTTCCTATCAAGCTAGAGCTCTGATATTTTGGAAATCGTTCTTGCTCAACTAACAATGCAATATTTAGACATTTGCGACAAGTTTTAACTAATATTTCATTTTTTTTAATAATGCTGTTTTGCCTAACCACTTGGAGCGATTTTAAAAATTGCCAAACTTGGCGAATTTTTTTGGCGGAACGTTAAGTCTGCGAAGCGGACGAGAGTAGCCACATTTGGCAAAATACCGCCAAATAATTCCTATCGCAGTGGGTGGGCGGGCTAAACAGCATTCCAACCATTTAATTTACCGGATGAATTAATTAATTTTAGTAAGTTTTAACTTTTTTTGTATTTCACTTGGTGTCTGTCTGTCTGTGTGTGTATTGGTGTGTTATCAAATTTTTGATCGTCAATTTAACCAACTTCCCATCAAGCTAGAGCTCTGAAACTTTGGGAATCGTTCTTACTCTCCTAACAATGCAATATTTAGACATTTGCAACAAGTTACTATTTTTCAATATTTTTTTTAATAAACTTTGCCACCATATAAAAACTTTGATTTTTGTCTCGAATTATTTCCCATTAATTACATATCATTCATATATCATTATACCTAAATCACTTCATTTCATTTACATATTCATCTAATTTACCTAATCAAGTTTCATTTTGGAAGGGAAGAAATTGTAATTGGATGCAATGAAACTTGATAAAGTTCCCGAGGTTAGTAAGAGAAAATCGCAAATATTTGCCTAAAATCACAATTTGACTTAGTATAACACAGTATTTTGTTTATTTTACAATACAATTTTCTGTACCCCCCAATACTTCCCTCCCACATTTATATTTTTTTTAAAAAGAACAAAATTGCATGATATTCGGCACAAATGCATAATTTGAGTTTCCTACAAAAATTAATACTTAAATATTATTACTGTGTAGTGGGAGATCTGGTCCTTTTAACCATACTCTTTACAAAGAAATTTTAAGATCGATTAAAAGAAATTGAGTAATGTTCTAGAAGAAACTTCGTAATCTTTTCTTTTTTTTAATTCTCTCCTGTTCCTTTGAAATGAGTGTTTTCCTAGATTTCTAAAAAACGTTTGATGTCAGCATAAAAGTAATAGAAAATGGTCCTGATCTCCTCTATAAACCAAAGACATGAGGGCTGTCCTAGAAAATGATGAAGAAAATAACTGAAACTCGAAAACGTTGTTTTGATAAAAATAGAAAAAAATTTACTATAGAAATTGTTTTAATTTTAACTGTAAAAAGTACTGCAGAAACTTTTCTGTATAAAAATATTTTTTTCTTACAATTATTTTAGTTTTTGACATTTTCCCAATATGTTTAGTATTTTTTTAATAAAAACAATATAATATTACATTATTTTAAAAAATTTAAATGAACCCACTTTAATTTTTGATGTCTTCTGCGATTAATCAAGAAAAAGAAAACCTAAATGCATGATTGATTCCCTAAATCAACATTTTTATTCTAATTTTACTTTTAATATCCTCTGAATAAATTCGTAAGAAATTAAAACCAAAAGCATATTTAAAATTATTAAAAATGGCCATTCCTTAGAAATTAGGTGGGATATTTATAACCTCATTTGACCTTAAGTTTTCTTTTTTTTATATCGTTATTGATGAAAAAACTGATGAAATTAAAACTAATCATTGGCAATAAAAGGAACAACTATATAGTCGTTTTTTACTCGTTCTGTGAAACACTTTTCAAGTTTCTTGTTTTAGCCATTTTTACTTCACCGTAACGTAACAGAAAAAAATAAGTAAGATATTTTTGGGAGCTCATATTTCGCCCATTGTAAATATCCTGTTGTTTATTGTAATAGATTTGATAAAATTTAACGATAATATTTTAAACACAAATCAACTGATAAAATCCAGTCGCACGTTAAGGCTCCCGTCTACCCGCCATTTTGATTTCGTGGACGTAATGTTAATCCTATGGAATTTTGACTTTAATTCTCACATCTTTATTATTTGATCTATTTGAATGCAATAAAATGCATTTGAAAGAGCAAAAAATAATGAATGCTTCTGTGGAATTTCTTTTTTCCTAAGATTCTTAAAAATATTTTTATTCTTATTTTAATTATTCGTTTTTGAGTTTTCTGGTCTTTAAAGAATATTTTCAAATATTTTTAAAAATCGGAGGAAAAAAGTAATTCCACAGAAGCATTCATTATTTTTTGCTCTTTCATATGCACTTTATTGCATTCAAATAGATCAATTAATAAAGATGTGAGAATTAAAGTCAAAATTCCATAGGATTAACATTAAGCTGATGAAATCAAAATGGCGGGTAGACGGGAGCCTTAAAATCGATTTTTACTATACATAAAAAGCATAACAATAATTTCTATATCTTAATTAGCCTATCGAGGTATAATTAACATGTATTCAATATCGTTATTTTTTCATTGAAAGCATCCCACAGTTTATTTTTCATATATATTTAATTTTTTTGTTTCAAAATTATAATATACACTAAAGTTGAAAAATAAGCATACCATATTAAAATATTCAAGAATTAAAAGTATGATTTTTTTTTAAAAAAAAAAAGTGTTTCATTCACTTGTATCAATAAGACAAAAGTAAAAATTTAAAAAAATAATATTTACATGGTATTTCATGAGACTTGAACCTTATATTATGACACATATTTTGTCTAGTGACGTCATACGAAACTAATAAAAGATAAATACTGATATTTTTTAAGATCAATTTAAATAAAAGTAACTTATTATTTTGATTATTTTGACTAACCTGATTTTTATTTTGGTCTAAATAACTTTATATTCATAAGATTTTATATTTGGTGATGGTTTGCAAAATTCTGATATAATGCCTACCTAGCCCTCTATTATTGGATCAAAATTATTCAGCGAAATAGACATTAAAATCGGTATATAAAGGACACATTCATTGTACCTGCGCACCCAAAAACATAAGCTGACCTGTATAAAACTTCATTACTAATGATGTTTTGACTGAACATTGGCGTAATGAAGATTTGCAATACAATAAATGGAAAAGTGGAATTACAGTCCTTGGGAACTTAATATTTGACGGGAGTATATAGAAGAAATTGAAGAATCAATCCTCTTTTCAATTGTCCCGTTTGAAACGCAATTTTCATCGAGATATTACTTCCTCGCTTATGACACACCTTGCTATGAATAGTCTTTAAACTTGTCAAACACTTCTAATATCTCCTGAATCCTCCCCATATAGCAAATCTGGAACATAACGGGAAGACTCCTTCAACTATTGCAGAATATATCCATTATTTTTGTCGATTGACTGTTTGAATCCAGGCAAATGAATATGGTTAATTTGATTTAGTTATATATTATTTTATTTACAAATAATATTTTTTTTATGTTTATGTAACTTATTGTGTTTTTGTTAAGAATATTTTATAACTTGTGTGCTTATGTTTTTCGCGCGCATATGTGTGTTGCCCTATTGCGTTTCCCCCTTCAAACAACACTTTGGGAACTTTGAATAAATTTGATAAATTAAATATCTCTTCCATTTGGAAAAATATGACTTGTATAAGTTAGATTAGAATTATTGAAGTGTGGGGAATAAATTTGACAAATAGCATTTATAATCAGAGAATAATAATAAAAAGAATAAGATATGAAATGCATGGTAGGAAATAGAGCTGTGAAACTGTAAGCAAAAAGAATTGTGACCATCTTTCCAAGCATGAGATTTCGTGGCTCTTTTCAGCAACGGCAAGTTAAGACCGACTGGGTCGTCCTTTTGATTTAATTGATATAGGCGCCGCAAAACGCTACCGGTCCACTTTTTTCGGACTCAGTTGGCAAGGATTCGAGACGCCGCCGGCATCCAAGAACAACTCTCTCCCTCTCCACGGAGTCGGAAATTCGGCGCTAAATGCTTTCGACTCCGTGGAGAGGGAGAGCGGTATTTACAACCGTAACTCATTTTGCACTGTATTTATACGGTTTCAAAATGAAAACGAAATTTTTTTTTTTAATTTGGCATAGCTTTGTATTATAAACCAATTAAAAATTAAATGACTAGCCTACTATGTATTATTTTCGTTCATCCAAAGTGTCTGGTATTGCAGAGAACAAAATATCTTAGATTAATGCAAATTGAGACTTTTACTTACATTTTCAGATAACTGAAATGTTCTTAAAGAGCTAATGAAAAGGAGGAAATAGTAATAAAAATATTCGAATTATTTTAAAACATTGACACAATTTGAAATGAAGCACTTTTCCTCTGGCCAAAACAGGAATTTACTTTTATGAAAAGGAAAAAAATAATATCTCCGTAAGTATAATAAAAACGTATATTTCTGTCATCTCAAATGTCACAATATGAATGTTTGAAATAACATAATCTTTTTCAATAGTCGTAAAGTAGAATGGATCATTAAAATTTTTGTGCTAAAAGTCATTGCAGGTTTTTACAAATAACGAAATTTCAAGATTAGATGATTACTTTTTTTGCTTCAAACTAAAATAATTTAACTTTAAAGTTTCAATAAAATCTGTAATTGCTGACATGATATTTATTTTATTAAGTAATGTAGAAAGTAATACTGTAACGCTCCAATATAACTTCCTTCACTTTCCATTACGATTCACAGTTAAAAGAAACACAAATATTAGTCTAATAAATAGAAAATATCACGGAGATTATAATCAAGTTATTTTATTCAGATCTAATAATTAGTTTCAATACCTAACCCTACTCTATATGTGGCAATGAGTCATAAATACGGTAGGTTAGCTTACTTATCTATATAACGTTTATATGCTTCTATATACGTTATATACGTGACTGATCTAACGTTTACTATAACAATATAATGTTTATTTTACAAAACCTATAGATTCCGAATCCTTAGAAGATTTAAAGATGACTGTTTGAGTCCTAGATCTTAAATGGATCTTTCCTGGCTATGATACTACAACTCTTCACATTTTTCAAGATGATAACAATTCCTTCACTTACAGCTTCATACTTCTTCTCTCTAACATTAATTTACTATCTCAGTATTATCAAGTCATTCGCTGATTATAAATGCAATTTATCAAATTTATTTACAACACTTCACTAATTCTAATCTAACCATCCAGAGTCAGATTTCAACCAAGAGGTATTTATTTCAACTAAATATTTAAATTTCTCGAAGTGTTAGTTGAAGAGAGAAACACAATAGAACCCACATAATATATGAATCAAAAATATTTTGATTAAATGAACAGCACAGGTTATTACGAAAACGTAACCCATTATTTTATTTCGTTCTCATCTTTTTATTAACACAGAAGGTACATTCTTCGGAAATTCGTGCTAACTGAAAACGTGTAAAATGGGGTAGAGTATTCATTAAAAAAAGTAGAACATGTTCAACTCAATAGTAAAATATGTAAATCGATTTAAAGAAGGTAAAGAAAAATCAAGGATGTGTTCATTACAATGGTATAAAATGAGATACGCATTTTTCGAAAAAAGATAGGATAGGTTCAATAAAAAAAGAGAAACCTTATAGCGCATGCTTATACTTTTTAAACTTATTTCTGAAATGGAAAAACATAAAGACACAAATTATAAATATTCGGTACAAAAATACAATAAGAAACAAACACAAATAAAAAAAATTGTTTTTTAATAAAATAATAAGTAGTATTAACAAATTAATCATATTTTTTGCCAAAGATCATGAGCTTTGTTCAAATTTTAGTTTGTCAAAGATTTCACTTTTCTTTTCCCAGACGAATTGTTTGTTTTTGTTTGAAAATACTCTTCCATTTTGTTGATATTATAGAGTTGTAAAATTAAAACAATATTCTTCTGCTTCTGCAAAAGTTCTGAACTATTATGTACTAACTTTAAGAAAGAGTGATCATTTCGATATACAAGCATTTAACTTAAATTTTGCAAACGCAAAAACATATACAAACACATATACAGGATATTGTCGATTCTACCTCACATATGTTCAATCTATGTGTTATGTGTTAATTGTACCTCATTCTACCTCACATGTGTTCCAGGCGGCAGGACATTCACTCCGATGACTTAGCATCAGCTTCCTCTGAAATACCACACACTTTATGTGTGCTTAAATAATACATTGATAGGACAGTAATTTAATTTATAAAGGGTTCATAATACAAAGCTATACCAAAAATAATTTGAGATAATAATCAACATTTTTATATGGTGGCAAAGTTTATTAAAAAATTATTGAAATATTAGTTAAAACAATGTCTAAACATTGCATTGGCAAATGTCTAAATATTGTTCAGCCAAAAAAAATTGCCAAGTTTAGCAATTTTTGAAATCGCGCAAAGTGGTTGGGCTAAACTGCATTATTAAAAAAAATATTGAAATATTAGTTAAAACTTGTCGCAATTGTCTAAATATTGCATTGATAGTTGAGTAAGTACGATTACCAAATTTTCAGAGCTCTAGCTTGATGGGAAGTTGGTTAAATTAACGATCAAAAGTTTGATGACACACTGATACACACACACACCAAGTGAAATACATAAAAACGTTTTAAAAAGCCCTAATTTTTTGTTTCATTTAAAAACCGTGTAAATCAAGTTCAGTGCAAATTGAGAAATAGGTGTAGATTACACTTTTAGGATTTACATTTATCATTACGAGAAGGTCAATGTTTCTATGACAGGCCGAAATGTAAATGAAGCTATCTACCATAGCGTATCGTAAGAATAGACATAAATTGTATTGATTCTTAATCAGCAATCATTTTTCGAGTGATCCTGTTGATTTGTGATAAGAATTGATGTTTCGGTACTAAAGAGACTTAAAGAAAAGAATATTCTAAACCTTTTACTGTACTCAAGTGGCCAGTTAATCATTCACTTATATTTATAGAGTTACAATGATACCTACACAGATGAAATGATATATAACGGAAAAAAGTACATCAAAAAAGCACACAGGAGATTTATTTGGACAAAATTTAACTGAAACTATTATTATAAGGTTTCCGAGAATGTTTGATCCTATCATGCATCTCCATCGTCTTTTTATACGTTAATTTGGCTTTTTCGGGGTTAATTTTCAATCAATTTTATATTTAATCATCCTCATAGATAATTATAAAATATTGTTGGGAGCATCAGATGATGTTTCTTTGCGATGGTTCTCTTATGAAGGAAAATAAACATTTACACAGATGTTCTCAGTCAGCTTAAGATAGTTTAAGCAATGATCGTTCAACCTTGTTGACGGATTTGGTGATTATTTTGGCAATTTGTTGAGAAACTTGGCCACTTTGGCAAATGGAAAGTTTTTGAATGTGCTGGAACCTAGACAAAATAACCATTGGAAAAATTGCGGACTTTTCCTGAATTCTTAGGTGGGATCTAACCGGAACAGGTTTTGATGCAACGAGAGCTTGATGCAGAGGAATCGGTCAGTCATTGGAGTCTGTTCCTAGAGATTGATCGAAAAGTCGATTGGAAGTGGTCGATATTGTATTTACTGAGGAACTGCTGGTAGTGTGATGGGTAAATTTGTGGAGAAGAAGAGCGTCAAAGTGTGAATTAGTAAGCTGGTGAAATGAGCATTGCTTATACAATTGCGACTGTCATTATTTTGTTGTTTTGCTTTTGTATCTGTGTCACTAATGTGTGTAAATGCTGTGTTTCTTGTTTTTGCTGTAACTGTCAAAACTGTGCAACCTGCGTGTTGTCCTAAGGATTTGCGACTAAAGTTACAATTGTTGTTATCCTCCGTGTTGGACTTTGTTTTCACTTGCATGCACACACGCACGATTTAGAATTTTTGTAATAATATCGATATTTTACAAAGTGTGTCACTTATTCTCAGATGTTTGTTCCATCAATTAGGCATTTTGGGCTACCGCATGACGTTATTTGATTTAAAAACTTCACCTTGGGGATACCTTGGAATACATGTAAATCAGCACTGCTATATATATATATATATATATATATATATATATATATATATATATATATATATATATATATATATGTGTGTGTGTATCAGAAGTGTACTGAATAGAAGATGATTGGATAGAAAGATTGGACGTGTTAAAGTGCTGAGTGGCGATGGAAGGTTAGCGAGAACGCTTAGAACATGACCCAGGATTAAGAAATGTAAGTGTTCGCCGGATAATCAATTTTTGACTCTTACTTAGTTTACAAGTATTGTTCTTGACTCTGATACCTTTTTTTCTGTTATTGATATAAATAGAATTTTCAATTATAAGCTTTTGTTTCGGTGACGAGTTAGTCACCATTCAAGATTTATAATAATAATTTATTTATTTATTTTTCACTATAAAAATTAAATAATATTCAGGTAATTATTACAGAATGACTGCTTTATTGGTTGATTAATTAATGAGTTTTGATTAATCAGATCCTGCGTAGCAAGGCGTTGGCGAAGAATGAGGGATCCGTCAGTTTGCAATATTTTGTAGAAATATACCGATTAGTGTCAGAAGCATTATCTATATATTAATTTTATAATTTTTGTTACCTAGCCATCCGGTTTTCTACATCTTATTACCCCTTTTTTTTACCTTGGTTGTATTCCATGTTCATAAAGTCGTTTTATTTTAAATTATTTTAACAAATGATTGGCGCTGCTTAGCCTGTCTTTTCTCTTGCGCCATAAAACCCTACAGTACTCACTGATCTACCCTACTCACTCATTTTATTACTCGTTATTAATAAGCACAATATAAAATTAAAACAATTTTATCTATACAGATGTAAATTATTTTTGTAAATTTCAAATGAATCTCAAGATTCGACAGAACTGGAATTTGCAATCTTTATTTCTTTCACAAAATGAAATTTTATGGCTCTATAACTTAGACTGAAATTTTATAATCAATGTTTAACAAACTGTATCTAATTTTGGCTTAATCATAAGTCCTATCAATTATTGCTCAGTAAATTTACGTAAATAAACGAAGAACAGTAAGAACATTTATAAGAACAATAGGTTGTATTTTAAACTTATTCGCGTCATGCATCTAAAGTAGTCATTAACAAGATATTTTTGCATTAGTTCTGTACAAGTAAGCAAATTTTATGCTAATTATTACACTACAGAACTTTTAATCATAGAAATATAACAACACGACAAAATTAATAAACATTGTGATTTTCAATCAAAAACTATACTTTTTTTTGTAAATATAGTTTTGATTGAGTTCATAAAAATTATACATCTAATATATATTATAAATGAAAATTTTAAAAAAAATATTCTATTGGATAGTCTGAGGAAAGAGATGATGAATATTTTACATGACTGATTTTTTTATTAATATAACACTCTTAAAAGCAACTCGATGGTTGATGGCGAAGAGCCTTGTAATTTTGTACCTCGGTCAAATGATAAGGACGACACCTGATCAAGACCCTACTTCGCAAATATCCATCCTGCACTAAAGGGAAAATTTGAAGATTTGGCAGATTTGACATGCATCAGTCCTGTTACACGGTGATTCTTCAGTGGCATCTGGACTCTAACCTACATTTCAACAGGAAGAATGCCATCTGCGAGCCATTGAATATAACCATTTGGCAACCACGGCCACAAATTATCAGTGAGGTATTTTCTTGTAATAATTATTTCTTAATGATTGTACAATATACACAGATTTACAAAAGTAAGGAAAAATCACAAAAATAGCAATAACTCGTTCAAAAATAAACCAACCCAAATTAAATCGGTAACAATGTCCATATAATTGACACTGTTATCGGGATATGTTACCTTTGAGGGATAGGAAAATATGTGCTAGATAGTAAAGTTGCATATATGGCTGCGGTGATGTAAGAAATTTGCGACAACCAATTCGTTACAATGACCTCGAGACATTAATAGCCCGAAGAACAGCGATAGCTAGCCATTGGGAGACCAGAGGCTAGTCAAGCTCAGACAGACGTTGCCAGATGGTTAAATGTGAGTCCTTCTGTTGTTCATGATCTTCGGGAATCATTTCAAACCACAGACCAACATCCAGAGCGCTCATTCAAAGCTGGAAAATTGCTATAAGAAGTACCGATGACTAATCTTCTTAGTTAAGTGGTCAAAGCAATATGAACGAATCCCAATTCAACTTAGAGTCTCTCTTGTTGGAGCCACCGGAAGGCTAGTATCAACATAGTATAGAAGGCTAGTATCAACATAGTAT
>BMAW01051863.1:150911-174656 GCA_019974015.1 Nephila pilipes
GAAGGCTAGTATCAACATAGTATAGAAGGCTAGTATCAACATAGTATGCTAGTATAGAAGGCTCCCCGAAGGTAGTCTTTACGCAAGTCAACCAGCCATTTATGTGCTTCTCACTTCATGTCCCTTGAAGGAGCGTTTGAGATGGGCACGTCAACATGTTCACTGGACTGCTGATCAATGGAAGCTTGCTCTCTTCATGGATGAGTTAATATTTAGCCTCCAAAAAAATAGTAAGCGTTGCTTGATTTAGAAAGAATAGAGAACACATTTATCAAATATTCGTGAAAGAGTTCCATACAGAGGTAGTATCTGAGCTAAGGATGGTATATTTGGGTGAAAGCACATGCCTCCTTGTCTTTTCACGAGGAACAAAGAATGTTCAATTCTTCAGAGATGACATGCGTATGTGGGCCCTTATACCAATGCAATAGTATGTGATATATTGTATCTAGGTGATCTATTGGTGATCATACTCCTAAAGTATGACGCATTCAGTTTTTCCGTTTTATACATATGATAATTTCTGTTACACAGTAATTTCTAATGTTTATTTTAATATATTTTGTATACTGTAGCTCAGATTCATTAAATTCTATATGTAACTTTCTGAGTAATCTGTTATCGTGATTTTTCCTTAATTTGTGGAAGCCAGTGTAAATATAATATTCTTACGAACATGAGTTGATGCTTCCCTGCAACGCTTCTCTTTTAAGGAAAAGATCGATTTGCAGAGATGTCACCACTTAACAAAATACAATTTAAGCAATAACCCATTCACCTTGGTGACGGATTTGGTGACTATTTGGTGACGTAGCGAGAAACTTGGTTGCTTTGGTGACAAATGGAATGTACTCGAAGGCGCTGGTACCTAAATGAAAAATCAAACATGAAGAAAGTTACGGACTTTCAAGAATCCTCCCATGTGATGTCATGCCTGGCCGGAAAAAGGTATAAATACGTCAAGAGCTACAGTTGATGTAGGAGTTTGAGAAGGAATTGATCTGTGTACGAAATCAATTGTCCGTGGAGTCCGCTTTGCAGACCGATCGGGGAATCATGGCCGAGTAAATCTACTGGAGATTTGGCCTTTATCTAGCGAAACTGTTACGAATAGTCTGTCTTTGGAGACTCTGTTGAGTAGATCGATCGAAGGATTGCCTGAACGCTGTCGACACTTGAAGTGGAGCATGTAGTGTGAATTTGCGAAGAAGCAACGTATTTCTCCTGGGAATCTGGAAGCCTATTCTGGAAGTGCAGAATATTGCTGCTGAGGCTGTCCGCAGTGAAGAGTAATAAGCTGGTGACGCTATATAAAAGAAAAGTTGCGTACTGGATTTCTCATTCGGAAAGCGCATTGTAAGTTCGGAGTTTGCTCAGAATATCGTTTTAAGCCTCGAATAAGAAGAAATGCGTCCCAGCAAGTGTCGGAATTCGATGAAGGCAGGATCGTTTCCTACGGGAGCGTAGATTATCGTTCCGTAATATTGCTTGTTGCACTGGTCGAAATCCAACCACTGTCATACGAATATGGAAACAATGATTTGCTGAAGGTTAAACTGAAAGATATGCAGGATCTCCACACCTTCCCATGATTAACACTCGAGAGAGACAGACATGTTGTGAGATCGACCCTGCAAAACTGTACAACCATGTCATGGACCATTAGTCAGGAAATTTGCAGCACGGCATATTTGCAGCACGAACATTATCCGTTCCTACGGTGCGACGTCAGCACGGCGACCATTACTTCGGCATCCCTTGACAACGCAGCACAAAGAGACGGCGGATATGGTGAACCGAACGACACAGCTGGACACAGGAGTAGCACAATCTCATCTTTTCAGACGAGTCTCGGCTCTGCGTGCAGTATTCTGATGACCGTATATGTTTCTGGAGGCTCCGAGTAGACTGCACGTTACCTGCTTGCATTCTATATTGGTATAGGGGCCCTGCCTCTGGTATAATGGCTAAGGCAGCCAATGGGAACACGACACGCACATCTCTAGTTCAGATCGACGGTAATTTGCATGCAGATCGGTACATTTCTGATATGTTACATTCAGTGGTTGTTCCCTACGTGGGAGGCCTATCATACACCATCTTCCAAACAGGTAATGCAAGACCACATTTTCCACGTCAATAATTAAAATATATCGGCTCTAAGTCAGAGAAGTGGAGGAGCTATGAGGAGCATGAGAAAGAAGGGGTGGAATGTTCACCCCTTCTGATCGGTATGGGAGCATTTGAGAGGCTCCCCTTACCCTCCCCCTCCTTACCTTGTTTGTTTATTGATAAACTCTTTCGTATTGATAAGAAATAGATTATGGGTATGTATGTTTTTTACAATTAAAAACATACATACCCATAATCTATTTCATACTCATAATCAAGATTATTTATTCATTTACCTGGAGCTTTTTATGGATCAGAGTTGATCACCTAGATAAGAATAGGCGTCTTTTGAGAGAACCCCGTGTATTGTGACGATTTCTGATTGTATACAATCTTGCACCCCGATAACAATTAATCTATTGAATATATTCGATGGTATACAGATCAGTTCATTTTAGTTAAGCGGGGAAATAAATTCAGAGTAAAGTAACCCTCCTTTGCAAATAATTGATAACGTGTAAAAGATAACATTCTATTCTGGTTTTGACAACGATGTATAAATACCAACTTTTTGAGAACCTACTCACTTGCTTCAGTAGCAGTTAATTTTAAATTATTTTGAAATGGAGGAATTAATACATATTTCAAACGCTTTGTAATAGAATCATCAGTTGGGAAGATGTATAAATCGATTTTTAATGACAACATCCTTCAATTATATATATTTATTATTTTTTAAAGTTTTAACTTCAGTGAGAATTAAATAATACTTTTTTTTAAAAAGAACCAAACATATTTCAACAAAAAGTAGAATAAATTCTTCGAAAAATTTGGATTATTTCAGAAGATCGTGTAATGACCTCTGATTATTATTTCCATTTGCCATAACTGATCTTAATTAGAAAGAGTAACAAGTAGTCTAATGAAGAGAGAGTTTAACAACAATTCTAATCAATTTAATTTCTTAAATATTAAAGTTAAGTAGGTAAATTTGCTTCATTTGTATTAGAAATCCCTAAGAGCGTTTGAATTAACATTTAGGATATTTTAAATCAACCCTTAACAACTCACCCGGATTTGAATGAGTAGACGAGATCGAATCGTGGGTTTCACCCAAGAACCCTCTTTCGACCTCCCCTGGAAATCCTCTGATTACTTCCGAAAGTTTCATTTTGATTCACGCTCACTCTTCTAGTTGTACTGTCAATTTACTAACTTCCGATTCTCTAAATTTCTCTCATCCAACAACTACAAGTACTAATTCAAAATTCAATTATTTGTCACTTATATAAATATCTTCTGAAATCCATTACATTTCTAATTTAATTTGTAACATCACGTTTCATTTCATTAGAAAGAACTTGGAATGTAAATATGATATCAGAAAGAAATTCCGAGGTGTTAGCAGAAGGGAAAATCACGAATAGCCCAAGATATGGCCTTACTTCATGGACCTCAGGTTCTTCACCTCTGCTTTAGATACTTCGAATATCAAATTCTGGTTTGATTAACTATTACGTGAAATACATTCTATTTTTTCTATTTTAACTATTTTTTAAAAAAAACTAAATGTTTAAAGAAATCATTAAAAAAAGGATATATATATATATACAATATAAAAGTCTACTTATAATTAAACAATCTAAAAACTTAAAACCAAAAGCCTTAAAATTCAAAACAAACTATTAAAGAACCAAACAATTTAAAAGATAGTAAAGTGAAAGAAAAGCAAATTTAGAATAATGGAAATGTTGTAATTAATACTGTTCTATTCTTTGGAATGAAATTCTGTAATCATATTTACTTAATATTTTGAATACATGCTTGCTATGTAATACACATATGTATACTTTAATTAATATGTAATGTAATATGTAACTCTTTAATACACATTTATTTATAATTCCGATACAAATTTACTTAAGGTTTTGAATACTTAAAATTTTATATCATTGCATTCAAGCAAATCTTTTCCTAATATCTGAATATAAGTGTAATTAAGGAAGAAATGTTAGAAAATTTTGAATTTTTTTAGTAAGAGAAACCTAAAATTATCGTTTTCAAATATTTTTCTTTCATATATATATATTCCTTTCTTAGTGAGTCCAACAAATTCAAGTTTTCATGGAAGAAACTTCTTAGTCACACATTAAACCGCGTCAGAACAAACTCGAAGAAAACGTCATTCAAACCAATATCCCGAATAAAAGGCCTGCTCTTCTATTTCATTCATAATAAATTCGTTATAATATCAAAAATCGATCACCCATAATATGTAACTTCATCCTGTTCAGAACCAAAAATACACCTTATTGCAAGGTCGCGATACGGGTCATAGTGCTAAGCATAACAACACATCATGCCGTAATATCGTGGGAGAAGCTTATACTGCCGTACTCTTACGGGTCAGCGAGTACTTTGGATCCTAAGCGGATGACGTCAGTAGACCGTGCATAATGAAAATGGCGCCGACACATGCGTGTACTAGAAACAGTTTGCCTCCAGGATTATTTTGAAAGATGCATCCTACCGAAGGGGAAGGGGAGTATTGTGGTTTTGACGCCCTGCGGATATGAGATTGTTTGCTCCAGGCAGGTAGCCTACTGGGAGTAGGTTACTTAAAAATGAGGCAGATCTCCACATGTGGATAACAATAAAATTCCATCTGAGATGAAATAGAATAGAGCTAAAAATTTGTTTCCAAAGTGTAAGGCGAAAGAATTTTGGATATGAATATATATATATATATATATATATTACCAAAACATAAATAAAATACAAATCTCGATCTATAACAATGTAAGAATAACAACACTAAACCACAATTAACCACAACCACTAAAACACAACTAAATATTTAAAGAAATCATTAAAAAATTGAATTAATTTTTATACAATATAAGTAAAAACTTACTTAAGTAACTAAAAAATCTAAAAATTTAAAGCCAAATTCCCCAAAAATGAAATCAAACAATTAAAGAACCAAAAAATTTAAAAGAAAAGCAAAAATAAGAATAAAGAAAATAATGAGATTAATACAGTTCTATAATTTATAATGAAATAATGCATAAAACTGGTAATTACTGATCAAACCATCATACCTCAGAGAATTATACGTTATAACAAAATATAGTAACTAACCAAATATCAGCAAATTTAGAAAATGTACCTCAGAAAAAAGAAATCAAGTATAGTAAAAGTCGTGAATTTCACTGTAAAAAAAATTTACATTTCACTAATCATCTAAAATATTATAAAACTAATTAAATATCGAAATAAAAAGAGTAAATTTAATAAAAACGAAAATTAATCTAAAAATTAAGCATTCTGAAACAAAATGTAAAATAAAATATTTACCAATGACAAGTTATCAAAATAAAATGCACAAACATTTTAAAGACGACAAAAGCAATTATAAGAAGTTAATTAACAAAAGTCAAAAAGTTAATTAAAAAGTAGTTAACAAATTAAATTATCATCACTTCCTATAAAGAAAACTTTAGCAAAATAAAAAAAAAAAAAACATTATTATTAAAATCATATAAAACACTACACAAATTTCATACGAATGCGCGTTCATACCTACTCCATGAAAGAATTCCCCACCAAAGTAAAACTGATTGATTGATTTAAATGAAACCAATCATACAGTAAAATGATTGACTTAAAGAATCCAAAAAAACATTCATTTTCTGAAAATTACTTAACAAAAAGTTATAGAAAAGATAATGAAAAAAAAAAAAAAACACTATTTTACAAATTAAAAAAAAAAATAGATACAGGATGATTATAATTAAAGTTACACAATTCAGATGCTTGTAGAACCCGTTTTGTTTATCAGATTTTGAGGAAGCTTGGAATATATGTATATGGACCATGGGAAAAAGGTTTTTGCAATAAAAAAAATAATTCAAATTTTGACCACTAGGATGAAATGTGGTGCCCAAAGAAGGACAAAAAATATGATAGAATTGTTAAAATTTATTGAGTTACAAAATATGCTCAATATGGGCTCCATTGACATCAATAACATGTTGAAAGATCATTATAGTGCTTCCAATGGCAGCGCGAAACAACTCATTCAGGGATTTCAGCCACATGGCGTATAATACTAGCTTTCAAATCAGGTAAAGTCCTAATTCCTCCTCTATAAACACGGTCTTTTAGAAACCAAAAATAACAGGGTTTAAGTCGGGTGAACGAGAAGGCCATGCATCCGGAAAAAGTCTAGATATTACATGATTATCACCAAAGGTAGCGCTAAGCAGGGCTTTGACTTGGCGCCCAATGTGAGGAGTTGCTCCATCTTACATAAAGATAATGGTTTGCAAACAATGTCGTTCTTGTAAAGGGAATTCACTTTACCATGCACTCGTGACAGAGCATCTTTTAGGGCCTTGTGAAGAGAGAGTTTCAAAGAAAAAAGGTCCGAGGATAAACTCGTCAGTAAATCCACACCAAGCAGTCACGTAAACAGAATGCAGTGGCTGTTGATGCAGGACATTAGGAGGTGAAGTACCCCATATACGGCAGTTTTGACTATTCACAGCTCCATCTAAATAAAAATGTGCCTCATCTGACCATAAAATTTCCCAAGGCAACGCGTCCTCAACTTCTATTCTCGCCAAAAATCGGCAAGCAAATTCAAGACGTATTTTGTGATCTTGAAGTTTTAGCGTTTGCATCACGTGGACCCTATACGGATACCATTTTAAAATGTATCGCAGAATTTTTCGTACTGTTGACCACGGAATCTCCAATTCGCGTGACACTGATCGATCACTTGCTGAAGAATAGGTGGAACTGGATGCTCCTTCAACCACTGCAGTAGCGACTACTTCGACAGTTTCAGTCCCTACCGGTTTCCGTCTCATACGGGCAGCACATCCAAATCACCAGTCTCTTCAAATTTCATGATCATCTTCCTCAAGCCAATCCTAGATATGGGGCCTTTTCGCAAATCCTTTAAACGACGATATTCACGCAGAGCAGCTAAGTGGTTACTGCCGTTCTGATAAAACAGTTTTACCAGAAAAGCTTTTTTTTTTTGGTAAATGCTTGATTAACGATGACAAACGCACCCTGAATGATTCTCTGGCTATGACTGCAAGTTTATATAGAGGTTTTACGGATTTGCATAAGGAATATTCGATAAAAAAAACCCCACCTGGTCAAAATTTGTACTAATTTTTTTTATTGTAGAAATTTTTTATCCATGGTCCATATAGCATATATTCCAAGTTTCATCAAAATCCGATACGCAGAACAGGTTCTACAGAACTATGAATAGTGTAACTTTAATTATAACCACCCGGTATTAACTAAAAAACATTGCATCTTTGAAAAATAGATCAAAAACAGAATTAAAAATGTGACACCATCAATATTAAAAAAACCTATTTATTCAAAAAAACATTTAAAAATCAAATTAAAAAATATAAAGAGCTTAAAAAATCAAAAGAGGGAGAAATATAGAGCCAAGAACAAAAATGAAATCAAAATTTTAAAAAATAAAAACATAGCATTTAGAGTGAAGCAACTTTTGTTATTGTGAAAAAAAAATGGATAAAAAGGAATTTCGCGTGTTGATAAAATATTGCTTTTTGAAGGGAAAAAATACAGTTGAAGCAAAAACTTGGCTTGATGCCGAGTTTCCAGACACTACCCCAGGAAAATCAACCATCAAGGATTGGTATGCTAAGTTTAAAATGGTGGTGAAATGAGCACCGAAGACGGTGAACGCAGTGGACGCCCAAAAGAGGTTGTTACCGACGAAAACATTAAAAAAATCCACAAAATGATTTTGAATGACCGTAAATTGAAATTCAGTGAAATAGCAGACACTCTAAAGATATCAACTGAACGTGTACATCATATCATTCACGAATATTTGGGTATGAGAAAGCTCTGTGTAAAGTGGGTGCCGCGAGAGCTCACTTTTGACCAAAAACAACAACGAGTTGATGATTCGGAGCAGTGTTTGAAGATGATCAAGCGTAATAAACCCGAGTTTTTGCGTCGATATGTGACAATGGATGAAACATGGCTCCATCATTTCACTCCGAAGTCCAATCGACAGTCTTCCGAGTGGACTGCACACGATGAACCCGCTCCAAAGCGTGGGAAAACACAACAGTCGGCTGGCAAGGTTATGGCGTCTGTATTTTGGGATGCGCATGGAATAATTTTCATTGACTATCTTGAAAAAGGAAAGACCATCAACAGCGACTATTACATAGCGTTATTGGATCGTTTGAAGGACGAAATCGCCGAAAAACGGCCGCATTTGAAGAAAAAGAAAGTGCTGCTTCACCAAGACAATGCACCGTGTCACAAGTCAGCGAAACCGATGGCAAAAATCCATGAATTGGGCTTCGAATTGCTTCCTCATCCACCGTATTCACCAGATCTGGCCCAAAGCGACTATTTCCTGTTCTCAGATCTCAAAAGAATGCTCGCTAGGAAGAAATTTTCGTCGAATGAAGAAGTGATCGCCGAAACTGAGGTCTATTTTTAAGCAAAGGACAAATCGTACTACAAAAATGGTATCGAAAAGTTGGAGGGTCGTTATAATCAGTGTATCACCCTTGAAGGGAATTATGTTGAATAAAAAAAAACTAATTTTACCAAAAAAATGTGTTTTACTATAGTAGGCCGGGGACTTTTCAATTGACCTGTTAAAAGTTACAATTGTAGGCCACTGTATTAGGTTTGTTTAGCTAAATTTTAATTTGGAATTAAAAATTAATATTATTATTATTGTTTTTCTTTTTTATTTTAAAACACATATTACACATAATTTATTCTTTTACCTTTCATATTTAAAACTGATTAAAACTCGTGTGGATTCTCAGGAAATGGATTTCTTAGATGTTAATTAAAAATGGGTTAATAATGGGATAATTAGTAATATTTATGACAAGAGAGATAATCACTGTCATATTAATAAAGTGCATCTGTATTAATACGTAATATAATTGTTTACTGAGAAATGCAATATCAAATTAAGGAATTTAACTATCAATTTTCAAAATAACTGAGATAATTTCTGCATTACCTGTGCAAAGGCGGATTATTCCAATAATTTTTAAAAAGAAATTTAAAGTATAAAAATTATAAACAATTGTTACTAACACACACACACACACACACACATATATATATATATATATATGAGATCAGATGTCACAAATAACGAGATTGACGCTTCTGCAGAACGTGCGCTAAACGCCAACGACCTACAGCTGTTTTACATGAAACTGGCTCTTTCGAATGCAGAGCCTCTAGCTTGCATAAACAAATCCATCGTGCAGTATTCATTCGCATTAGAATCTTTTTTATTTTTGTTTCATCAGAAAATTAGAGTGCATCAAAAAAGGTTCGAATTGTTGCGAAATTTCACATGAAACTTGGGAAAAAACGCTAGGGAAACTTATAATTCATTGAACGAAGTGTATAGAAATGAATGCTTATCGCTTGCACGTGTTTTTGAGTGGTCTAAGAGTTTTCAAGATGGCCGAGAAGATGATGAAGATGATTCACATCCGGATCGCTCTTCCACGTCAAAATTCGATGACAATATCGAAAATCGGTAATCTGGTTCGATCTGACCGTCGGTTAAGTATTCGTGTGATTACAGAGACTGCAGGAAACGACAAAGAATACATAACAATTTTACATATGAATTTTAACAAACAAAAAAAATGTGTGTTTAAAATTCTCGCTTTTGAACAACATGAAGGTCTCAAAAATGTTTACACTGGCACTTTGAATGCCATTGAAAAGTACCCAACCTTATTGGAAAGGATAATAACGTGTGACGAATCGTGGTTTTTTACTTATGATATTGAAACGAAGTGGCAATCCATACACTGGAAGAACCCATCTTCACCGAGATCCAAAAAAGCTCGAATAAGAAAATCAAAATTCAACGCAATGATGGTTGTTCTTTCGATATTCATGGGATTGTGTACCTTCATTGGGTTCTTGAAAGTCAAACTATTAATCAACATTACTGCCTTCCCGTTCTTGCTTTGCCAAAAAATAACGAAAAAATGACCTATATTGTGGAAGGACAAATCATTCCGCATTGTCTGTATTAAAAGGAAAACGATTTAAGTCCGTTGAAGCTGTGAAAGAAAAAGTGACGTGCGTCCTGAAGGATCTGACAGAAAAAGACAACCTGCACTGTTTAGACTAAGGAAGATTCGCATAGAGCGTTGTAAGGATAAAGAAGGGGGTATATATTGATGGTGTTAATAAGTAAATATATATGAAATCAAAATAAAATGTTTTACAGCTTCAGTCATGTTATTTCATAGCCTCATCTTGTAATATATATATATTTGTGTGTGTGTATTGGTTTTTATGTATATATATATATATATATGCAAGGATTTACAAATTTCTTTCAATTTAGACTTATGTAATCGCTGAACATCAATCTATTGTCGAATTTGAGTATGCTTTAATGTTGAGGATATTTCACATTAAACATCACAATAGAAGTAGCATTTCAATACAGAGTGCAGGACAGCAACGCTACAAGCGAAAGGGCTGGAGATACAACTCCATCGTTTGATTCATAACTCAAGATAGCAGAAGAGCCAGAGAAGAGAAAGAATTTTCCTTACTTTTCTATTTATAAAAATAATTTTTCCCATTTACTTAATAGATCACATGGCATAAGGTGTAGGGGTTCTGAAGGATTTACATGGCCTCCAACAACCTAGTAGAGAATATCCCTACAGGTCTTCAACCATAAGAACTGTGCATTCAGCAAATTTTTATCAGCACGTGATTGCATAAATTATAGGATAATTTAGATTTGTATCAGGAAATAAGATGAACGCTTTACTTTTAAGAGAGAGAATGCTAATAATTAGGAAATTAAATTATTTTTTAGTGAAAACATTATAAATTAAAGTTGAATCACACACACATGCGCACGCACGCACACAGATATATATTTATTTAAACTTTTCTATAAATTTTATTTTTTTTTCTCCTGTTTCACCCTCTTTCTCTCTTTATATTTTTTCTTTCATTTTTTTAATGTTTTTTGCATAAATAGGTTTTTTAATCTTGGTAGTGACACATTTGTAATTTTCTTTACAATCTATTTTTTCGTTGAAGTTTCTCAAAAGATGTGATAATTTCTTTCTTTTTGGAATTGCTTTTTATCATCTTTAAAGTGTTTGAGTAATTTATTTTGATAACGAGTCATAGGTAAATATTTTATTTTACGTTTTGTTTCAGAATGCTTAGTTTTTATATTAATTTTCATTTTAATTAAATTTATTCTATCATTTCGATATTTAATTAGTTTTATAATATTTTAGATGATTAGTAAGGTGTAATTTTTTTTTGCAGTGAAATTTACGATGTTTACTATACTTGATTTATTTTTTCTGCGGTTGATTTTCTGAATTTGTTGATATTTGGTTAGCTACCACATTTTATTATAACGTAAAATTCTCTGAAGTGTGATGGTTTGATCAATTATTACCAGATTTAAGCATTATTTCATTAGGAATTATGGAACTGTATTAATCGAACAATAATAGAATGATCAGCTTTAGCAAAACCAAGTTTATAAAAACTTTTTCTTTTTTTATTAGTTTCAAGCTAAATTTTCAAATCAAATAAATATAAGTTTATGATGAAAATAGTATTTAATTATTTTTATATCTCTATTTCTATCTTTAATTTTGGTTCTCATTTCTGAACAATGCTAAAGAAGAAAAAAAGTTAGGCTTGCATTATGGTTATATTTTTGAACTCAATTATAAACCAAAATAATGATAAATGAACATTAAAATAATACTTTATCAATAAATCATTATTAAAATGTTTCGTTTCAACTTTAGAGACTCTGTGATCCTTTCCAAAATTGAAAAATAAATTTCTCTTTTTAGTGATCTTTTCCCTGATAATTTTGATTTCATTAATGATTAGAATAACCAAACCAATCTACGTTTACTGAATCGGTATGAGAACAAAGGAACAAAGAAATAAGAAAAAGAACTGTATATTTGTCCTTTACCTTCAATTAATTTATAGTCATTTACATTGAGTTATTTTACGTAGAATGAATTCCTTTAAAAAAAATTTATAAAAACTTTATTTAACAATATAGATATTATAACAATATTTCTTTCCTAAGTTTTGAAAGGGATCATTTTTTTTAATTCATCATCGTTTTGATAATAGCTGAACTTCTTTTATTGCATTTTTTCTCGAGAAATTTGAATATTTGAATCAAAATGATCTTTTTATCGCAATTTCTAAGATTTTTCTTTTTTTTTTCATATATTAAAATTAATAAAAAAAAATTGGGGGAAATTATTTTTTAGGAAAAACAGAAAATTTATTCATAAATAAAGAGAAAGATTTTTTTAAAGTTCTGAATAGATTCTTGAACGTTATAAAGAATCATATCTTATTTTTCATGACATATTTTTTCATATGATACTCAATAGATTAATGCCAAAACTACGGTATTAAAATAATAACGAGGAAGAGTTAAATTACTATTAATACATATCTGTATTAAAAATAGAAAGAATTTGAGTGTTGACGATGTAGCAGAAAAATTACAAGACACAAATCACGAAATTCGGTACCAGGAATCAATGGGTACTGATAGTGTGCACCTCGAAGCCAGTTTTCTTCAAAAAAATTATTTATTTATTTTAGAATTCTCTTTAGATTTTCTAAGATTCAAATTTAAAGTGAATTTTGTCTTCACTGCTCGTTATTCTTGCGTATCATGTGATAACGTCACGATCTTCATTACTTCTGGCTATCCCTATAGTTTATTTTTGTTAAGGATACTTAAATTCATTCTTTGTTTGTTGCTTATAGTAGAATGTAGCTGGTTTTAGAGACGGCTATTTTTATGCACTTGGTCGCTTTTGTTGTAGAATTACGATTCTGTTCAGAATGATATCCAAGGAGCAGTTGAAGAACATACTATTAAAAAAATATTTTCAACAGCAACAAATCCTTCAAAATTTTTACTGCAGCATCTGTGATATTGATTATTCTTCTATTCAAAATATCTTAGTTACTAATTCCTCAGGTCACAAAATCAAGACCCTTCGAAATATAAATATTTGTGCAACATAGCTTACATTTTTATGCAGCTCCGTCTGTCCACTATAATCCGTTTGCCGTATGGTGCTTAAAAACTTTGTACCATAACTATTGGACTTTGGCCCAAATCGTGACCATATTTTTCGTTCGCTTCATACTTTCATTCAATTTTTTTTCACCATTTTCTATTTATTTAACTTCTTTTCTTTAATTTATTTTTTGAAATAGAATTATTTTTTAAATAATTTTCGATCATGTTTTTAAGGAATTTTTTTTCCCTAAATTAATAATGTTGAAGAGTTATTTTTGCATACTTTGCTTGCTTACTCTCGAAAGAAATGTCGCAAAATTATGATTCTTTCATCGTCTGAGAGATCAAAGTTTTTTTTTTTTTTTTTTTTTTTTTAAAAAAAAAAAAAAAAAAAAGGTTAAATTAACTTGATAAGAGTTAGTTTTTCCGTTTCAATCAGCTGTTTTTTGAAAACAGCACAAAAAAGTGTCAACTTTGAATTTTTTTAAGAAAAATTTTTAGTCGTTTCATTAAGATATCTGTTGATCCAAATTAAATGGTATCCATTTGTTACGAGGAATGAACATTTGGCCCTTTTTTACCATAAATATTCACTCATGAGAAGAAAATGTACTCCAGGGAGGAGATAATGAAAGAAGAGCGGCCTACTTCTTCTACCTATGAGAAAATTCATAGCTCGTAGCTTAATACGAAAACAATGAGTTAAGGACCCAGAAGATCTTAACCTCAATTCTAAGTTTGAATAAAGTATTCTAACACTAATGCACAGTTTTACAAATTACTAAAATAGCATTAAATATTTTTATAGCTTAGAAGTAAAGCAATAAACGTTTACCATGACTCGTTTATCAATAGCGTTATTTAAAAACTACAAAAACTTCCTCTGAATTTTTTCTTAGGAAAGTTATAATCTTGCGATAACCTATTCTTGAATCCTTTAGTCATTATTAACCTTGATTTTTGCTGATATTTATCCACAATCTAACAAGATGAAATTTCAAACCACGCTGTCTGTTAAATTAGAAAAGATTATTTAAATTTTTTTAAAAGGCAGTTTAATTTTTATATATATATATTCATTCATTTTAATTATAAACACGAAAATATTTATACATAGTCTTAGCTTATAAAAAAGTAACAGTTTAATAATAATGCAAAGCAAAATATATCAATGAATATGACAACACGTTAGCTCGCTAATAGATACTACATGATTGCTCGAAAACATTTTCGATTTTACAGTGATAGAACATCAATAAATACTGTTGGAATAATATTATTTATTGATAACGATTATGTACATTTTAACTATATAAGAATATTTAAAGTGACCATTAATTACATAAAAAAGACTTTCAGTCAGGTACAAAACTCAGCCAAGGAATTAAAGAATTAGGCTTGATAAATATTAAAAATGGCAATATTGTTTCTAACTCTTCAGTAATGAATTAAATGTAAAATAAAATACCAATTTTCTAATTTTGATTCAATATTATAATACATATGAAAAATTTTAATTATAAAGTAAAACTATCATCCCACTGACTCAAGAAATAAAGAAAAGGGACCGAAATAGGCATTTCGAATTAAAAACATTTCATTCTTAAAAGCTGTAGAAATACACTTCTGGCCATTAAAACTGCAACACCATGAAGGAAAGCAAAGAAGATATTTAATGTAAGTAAGCAGTATGGTTTGAAGACAAAATGATTAAATTAGCAAGCAGTTTGAGAGCTGACAGGGCTTCGAAATCAGTAGAAACAGCTGCCAGTCCTGGAAGCTAAAACGGCTCTTACCCGGTTAGGCATGGAGTCGAACTGAGCTTGGATGACAGAAACGGGTAACACATTCCCAGCTGTTTCAAGTCTATGTCCCACTTCATCAACTAAAAAAGCTGGAGATGGGTGGCGTACGACTCTCACAATAACCCATTACCATATGGTTTCAATGGGTGACAGATTTGGAGACTGTGCAGGTCAGGGTAACAATCGAATACCTTATGTATCCAAGAAGGTCAGCAACATGTGGTCTTGCATTATCATGTTGGAAGATGGCGTTTAACTGGCCTCCAAGATAGGATACAACCACTAAATGTAAGGTGTCAGAAATGTACCGATATGCGTTCAAATTACCGTCGATCCGAACTAGAGATGTGCGTGTCGTGTAATCGTTGGCTGCCCAAACCTTCACACCAGGTGCAAGGCTCCTATACCGATATCGAATACAAGCAGGCGACGTTCAGTCTCCTCGGAGTCTCCAGACACGTAGACGGTCATCAGAAAACTGCACACAGAACCGAGAGTCGTCTGAAAAGACGACATTGTACCACTCCTGTATCCAGCTTTGTCAGATTCCCTATCCCTCTATCCTGCATTGTCAAAGAAAGCTGAAGTAATGGTCGCCGTGCTGACAGTCCATGCTGCTGCAAACATCGTCGCACCGCACGAACGGGTAATAGGCGTGCTGAAAATATTCCCATTTCCTGACTAGTGATACGTGATGTGTTTGTTCGATTTTGCTTGGCCGACTTCACAATATGTCTGTCCTCTAGGGTGTTAGTCATGGGAGGAAGTGGAGATCCTGCATGTCCTTAAGTATGACCCTAAGCAACTCATTTATTCCACATTCCCATGACAGTGGTTGGATTTCGACCAGTGTGACGGGCAATATCACGGAACGATAATCCACACTCTAGAAAGGCAATGGTCCTGCCTTTATCGAATTCCCGCACATTCTGGAAAGTATTTCTTCTTATTCGAGGCTTAACACGATATTCTGAGCAAAATCCGACCTTGCAAAACGCTTTCCGAATGAGAAATCCACAGCACAAGTGCAGTGCTTCAGATGTCATTTCTCCCTTCAGCGTCATCTAAATGTGCTGAAATACTAATTATTTGAATATCCTAACCCCTTCTTTCTTTCATGTGATTTTGACATTTGTCAGAGCATTCCTTTCTGGTGTTGCAATTTTAATGGCCAGCAGTGTAAATAGTTTTTAAAAAACAAACATTTTTTTTCTTTCAGTTTATGCCCTAGTTACTTTTTCAAATATATATCCTTAATATTTTGAAATATTTTGTTAAATATTTAGAACTTTTGATCTTTTTTTTGAAAAAAAAGAGAATTATCTTTTATTTATTCTTCATTAAATTTTCCTTGACATTCAGAAAAATTGTTACACTATTTTTAGTTAAATGATCTGTTTGTTTAAGAGAGTATTACGTGACAATCGTAACAAAAATATTTAATTTAAACTGAATCACAAAATCTTTTTCTATATATTTATTTCAACCCATACTTATAATACACTTAAAAAGTAAAAACTATTAACTCTTTAAGGAAAAAAGACATTTAAGCTCATGAATTCTTGCTTTTGCTAATTTAAATAATGCGATTTAAAACAGCATACTATTCGAGAGTTTTCCGGCGAAAAAATATGCAAAAAAATAAACACCACCTGTTACAGAAATGTCAGCACTTTGCTCAAATACTTAAATGTTACGTTTGCCATGTTGTTTACTCAAGTTCAATATTTATCACTTTCACACCTTTGGGAGAATTATTTAACAACAATAAATACACCCTCCCTCAAAAAGTTAACCATTCGCGTCGACCTTTTTTAATACAAATACATGAACGCCGACACAAGTTCACAGCTTACGTCTACTTGAGTGGCTACATTTAATGATGATGCCGTAACAGAACTAGCAGTTAAACTTCAAAGAGCCACATTTAACGCCTTTCAAGATTCAGAATGGAGGTGGATACCTCATACACGACTTGCTTTCATTCTGAACTTCCCCCCCCCTCTCGCGTATTGGAATGACCCCCCAATTGTGGAGGTGGTTCCGTTTGTATGCAGTTAACCTTTACCCGACGGAAATATAATAGACTGGCAACTCGCGGCCGGCATTTTTATAATAGATGAATTGAAAAAAATATTGCATGCTAAAATATGTCTTTGGAATTTCATCCTCAATGGACATCATGTCGGGAGAGTCATATAGTCCCCCCCACACACTTTATACAATTGGCCGTGGGGATTCGCGACATTTAAGGCTCTTTCGAATATTTGTGCAGTTTCTATCGGCTTTTATTTCCAAAATAAGTGATCTTTGATATTTTTTTATGGCATTTAGATATTTATGTGAAATGGGGATGATCGAATTTTGGGACAATTTTATGAATGAAGGAATTTCGCCGTATGAGTTTTCTTTATTTTCTGCCAAAAATTGTGGTTAGAATGCTTCACATGATTTGAGAATATTGTTTGAAAAAAAGAAGTTATTTAATACATCGCTACAATGACATTATTATCAAAAAACTCTATACATTTTGAGTTGCCTTATGTAAATGAATACACAATTACCATGCAGTAAAATTAAAAACATTAGCATTAAAGTAAGAAACTAAATTGAATTACGTTACTTTATTTAAATGAATTTGCCTAGAACAGGCAAAAGTAAGATACGTTGAGAATAAATATTTTCATCAATACCCAAAGCAATTATTTTTGCACAATTCCTTAGCTCCTGTAATAACTCTTCCAACGTATTAGTAATTGTGTTTGTTTTTTTCATACGTACTCAAAAATTTGCAACATCACCATAATTTTATATTAATGTATTGTTATTATAAATTATGCAAAACAAGAAAAAATTCTTTACAAGTTAGGAATAACTCTAAGCATATATATATATATATATATATATATATATATATATATGTTTGTGTGTGTGTGCTAAAAATTGCGCATTTGAGCAGCAGAAACTATGCAATATTGTATGAAATTTATTACGAATATGAACAAGGAAAAAAAAATTTAAAATAAAGTTTTTCCAAAAAAGAAAAGAAAAGAAAAAGGTCATTTCCTGTCAGATTTCCTCCCTCCTCTTTCCCCCTATAAATAAAAACCCTCGATGATGACTTCTAATGTGGAATAAATCAAGATTTACAATAATACCAACCGAGATTACAACAAAAGCCTTCAGAAAAAGGAAGAAAAAAGCAACAAATTGATAATGAAAATAATTTAAAGAATATAAGCGAATCAAAACCCGAGGTCGAATCACTGGAAAGGTCGATATGTGACAAGTGTGGCTACATAGTTCGAGATTGCTCACAGCATCGTTTTACAACTTTGGAGAGATTTTCAAACTACAGGAATAGCTGCCCGAAGCGGTTCAGCAGTGGACATCCACGAGAGCCACGCCAGAGTACGACCGGTATATTGCTCTACAGGCCAGAAGGAGCTAGAAGCAAACAGCGGAATAAATCGCTAGATTACGGCACAGACATTTGGATGACCGATATCACGTTTTACCGTGGCCAGGAGGCTGCACATCGGTGGTCTCCGATTTACAGGCGTTAAAGATATACACCGTACAACAATCAGTACAGTGTTTAAGAAGGCGTTTTCTGTGATGCTGGGAACACCAGAATTGCACAGATAATCAAGAGGTATCGTACTCTTTACGGATGAGAGCACACTGCAAAAAACGAATACTTCGCATACTCAAAATGGCTCCGATCCTAACGTATTCAAATTTAAGACTTGCACGTACTCATTTTTGTAACAGGTATGTACTCACATACATGAGTATGAGTGAGTATTTTGAAGATATTTGTGCATCAAATATGAGTGTGGAATATGTACTGATACTGTGTCAAATATGAGAATGAAACAACAAAAAGAGAATATAATGCATTCATTTTTAAAGCTGTTACTGCATCAAATGTGAGTATGAAACAATAAAGTGAATACGTATTGCATTTATTTTCGATACTATTGTTGTATCAAATACGAATTTTAAGCAGAGAAATACATATCAACTTAAATTTTAAGAGACTTAAATAAGCGCTTCTTTAGTTGCAAATTTCAGTTTCTTCATCTTACATATTATTTAACATACACTTTATGAAATTTTTACCACAAAACTGCGAATAAAAATTCTTGCATTTATTGTGAGAAACAAAAGTGCAACTGTTATGTGATCATGAACTGTATTTTTACCTTATAACTCAATTTATATTAATTCGAGTATTTAATAACTCTTTAAAAATAACGAAAATAGATTCGATTCAAGAGTTATTCGATTCTTTTCGAAACAAACGAGTAAGAAATTTGAGCTAGTAGTTCCAGAAGCAATTCGGTTCATTAAAAATTATATTTGTTTCTGGAAACTATATAGTTATGTTAAAATCCTATGCATGCAGAAAATTGAGTTTTATTTAAAGTTCAGTCTTTTAATAATAAGTTATTGCAAATATCATGGAAACATTATGATGAATATTAGATTTTCCAAAGTAAAAACTTAGTGTAGAGCATTCTTTTTCAATACCCCCCTTTTTTTTTATCTAACATATATAAATTTCCTTTTGAATTAACATCATAACAAAGCTAATATCTATAATTAATGATTCATTGTAAACAGAAAAAGTAAAACAAACTCAATGATATTTTTGAAAAATTTATTCTGAATACCATACACATATATATAAAATATTTAAAAAATGAAACATTCATAATTTTGAACGCAAGAATATTAAAAAAAAAGTATAATTTTTTAACTCCTGCAGATGAAGGCATGTCATTTTAAAAATCACTTATAAACACTGCTATCTAATCCATACTAAAGTCCAACTCCATCCCAATTGGTACAATATTGCTTATGTTTTAATATCATGTACAACGGGGTATAATTTAAAATATAGGTTCTAATACGTAAAGGTACGTAATTAAACAAATTTTTTACTTCTTTCAAGTCAACATCTCGTGATATTACTAAATATGAGTGAAAATGCTTTTCAAACAGTGCTGTTTCAAATGAATAATATGTTAAATAAGCATCGTTATTATGTAAAAACAATTCTTCAATTTTCCAAAGACAGGCAAGTCATCTTCACAACCATATTTTTAGAATTATAGTATAAACTATTACATGTAAGAATTTCTGCTTGGTCTGTTAAACCAATCTATTCTACGTAGCAATTCTTGCTGCTTTGAATTACAAACTTGGACTTACTTAGACCCCAAAACATTTGTTATACAAGGAATTTTAAAGAGTTTTTTTTACTAAACACATCGCCATTTTAATTGGTGGCGAAGTGCTACAGTTTTTTTTTTTTTTTTTGGAAGGGATAGTGTTTGGTTTCGTATTTCATACTCCAATACCTATATATATATATATATATATATATATGTGTGTGTGTGTGTGTGTGTGTGTGTTTGTACGTGTGTATACAGCCGTACCAATATATATACTTAAAAACTCGTTGAGGCTCAAGCTGCCGTATAATCCTGGGATAGTGTAGCGAAAAATGCATCTTTGGAGTGAAATGCCTTTTGGGGAACAGCATCAGAAAAAGTTTATGATGGTCAGCGATGTTTTCTGCCAGTACATAAGTTTCTGGCAAAGAAATTACTGGAGTCATCAGGGTATCAATGATCGTGTTCCGAACTGAATACTTTCCCAGCTGAAACCAAGTGACTCCCAACAGAGGACGCTGTTATTTGGAATGAGCAGCTTAAAAACAGAACAAACTTTATCTTGAACTTTGAACTGAGAACGAGAGCGAACGCTTTTTACTCTACTATGTAACCTGCTTTGTGTCTTATAGTGATGTGCAACTGTTGTAATTAATGTCAATATATATTTTTATTTAAAGGAAGTGCAGAGTTTTCATTTACATAAGATGATGGGTTTGTTTCGTTTGCAACTGTGGATATAAAGCACCAGCTCCCCGGAACGACAAAAAAGGTATGTCAAATTCTGATATTCTTAATGAATAATTATTGACATACCTAATCTGAAAAAACGAGAAACTTAATTTAATATTTTTTTGTTTCTTAACAGATCGTTAGCATTAAAAGATATCATTCCCAAAAATCTTTATCTCGTGGAATTTTTTTCCTTCTTCTATTAAAAGAGGCAAAATCCTCATCAATACCCACAACTGAGATGCACTTTGACCATTAGAACTATCGAGATTTGACAGTTTCTTTCATTTTATTGGAACAGGTTTGCAACAGGAATCGTATTTAACATAGTTAAAATTTGATACTCGATCATTTAAAACAAACAATGTTAAAAACTTATCTTTAAAAATATATTGATGCTAGAGAGATTAAATAAGTTTCAGTTGCACACCAACCTTCTAACAAGTCATGCAGAACGTCAACAACCAAATTTTAGTTATGTGGCAATAGCCTAATGCTTTTAAAGGGCAGTCGCTTTTAACACTACACATTACAGTTAAAATATTTTCATTGACATCCCAAACAAATGAACATGTTTAGCTTTATGGTGCAATAAACTGTTAGCCTCCTTTATCTTTTTCTGCATTACATTTTTATGAACAAAGCAAAACCTAGAACAAAAATTGGCAGAAAAACACTCAACAAATCCAAGCAACTTAATTATTATTTAACCCTACATTATCATCTTATATTTGCCAAAGTACAATTCTATATGCATTTCCTTGAAATTGAATAGTCTAAAAGTTGTTTCAAATCTTGAATAAGTGGTTCAAAAATTGTCTTATAACTGTATTTTTCAACATCTGGGGAATAATAAAAATTTGCTGAGAAAATAGAACCTAAAGATGACTGCAGGGACATGGGTAGATATTTAATTGTAATATAGACAAATTCTAACTTATGTATACCAGTATGTGACCACAGAGGATTAACTAATTTAACATCATCTATATATAAGCTCAATATTTATTGTATCTATGGCAGTAAAAGTTGGATTAGAATAGTAATAAAAACCATCTTGGATACTACACAAAGCTGAGTCTCTAGCGTTAAAAAATGCTCATTCACAAATAACCTAAATTTTTTTGAAGCAAAATTGAGTTAATTTCATGCACATTGCTGAAACAGATCTTATGAGCTATTGTCGAAGATTACAAATAATTACGAATACTCCCATGTCTACTGAATACACTAGATAATGCTAATTCCAGTAATTTTAATACAAAGCTAGCACAAAAGTTACAATGTAATCAGGTTATATGCTTAATAGCCACACAAAGTAATACATGCTAGTTGGCTAAAAACTAGCCTAACAAAACATATATAAATATAGCGAAGCAGTAATGATATTAATAACTAAAAAAAAGTCCATTTTTAATGACAAAATTGACAAAAGACTAAAAGCAAATAATTTTGAATTGCAAAATTTTAACTACAAAAGTTAAAAAGAAAAACGTTTTGAATCTAATAAAACACAGAAAACTTGACCAATCAGTCAAAGACGTATTGTTGTCACCCAGTATCAATGAATTTCGTTCAGCTTGTAGCTGCCACTCAGTATCTTTCGTTCCTCACGGCCAAAAAAAAAAAAAATGAAAACACTTTATTAAGGAAGTATAATTACTTCACAAAAAACATTCATTACTTACAAAGCCTTCACCGTCTGATCCTTTCAAAACTGGAAATGTATTCACAATGTCTTTTGCTAAGTCAAGTCTTTTTTGGTGGTAAGTCAACAGCAATAATTTTCTATTTATGTTTTTATCAACTGTCGATTAATACGATATTTTTGTAGAATATTGGTGTTGGGTGGATCACTCTCTTCTAATATAGCAAAAATATTAACAGCGATAATTTTCTATGTATGTTTTCATCAACAGTCGATTAATACGATATTTTTGCAGAATATTGGTGTTGGGGGAATCACTTTCTTCTAATTTAGCAAAAATATCAGGGAGCTTTAATTTGATTACCCCCCTAATATTAATTTTTTTTCTGGCCAAATGTTGATAAAGGAGAGGATATTGGAATAGGAGTAGAAAAGTGATTCAGAATCATTTAAAGAAAGATCATGTACAATGTTACATTGGTTATTGGAGCTATTATTATTATCACTAGAAACATCAGAATCAGAAATATTACAACCAGAATGGGGAAGAATAGTGAGAGGGTCAACAGATGCAGTAGGAACAGCAATAGGGTTAGAAAAAGTGACATCAGGTGGGACCCTAGAATCAAAAATAAGTTCAGAATAAAAATTAGTAGTTTGAAAAAAATAATTGAGATATTTTTTAAATTTCAATCGAGGGCCAGATTTAGTAATTAGAGACTTCAACGTCTCGATACCTAATAAGACGAAACTTTCTTCATCAATGTTTTCATCTGTTAAAAAAAAGATTTATCTTAATAAATATATTTTTCCGGCTAATATAAGCTGTAATAAAAACAAGACCAAAATCTTTGTCTTCTCGAAAAAACTGCAAAATCTATAATTGAAAAAGAATTATTTTTTTTATTATTATTAAGTACTTAATTTTTTTTAAAAAAATTATGGTGCTTCATCCTGCATGTCAGCAGATTTCATATAATTTTCTGCCCATGTACAACACATCTGCTTTCCAACAAAACACTCAGCTGACATTTAATATGTATTATAAAGCAGAAGAACAATATGTTATTGAATTAAATTTACCTAGAGCTTGTCTCCTTATGATTGTAAAAAATATCAATTTAACATGATTTTTTT